>VMBQ01005354.1:4454-43957 GCA_007657795.1 Dreissena rostriformis | reverse complement strand
ATACGATATCTGCCACATAATGTCAGCGAAATAACACCAGTCTGTTTCTAAAGCACTTGATTAATTTTCCACATGTTTTTCACTTTGAAACTGTATCATTTATTCTGAAAATGGTATTTGCATGGTTAATTAATTTCTTCAACTGCTGTTAGAAAACCGACGGCATCTCAGAGACTAACATATAGATTAATTAGAACAAGTTAAAGGGAACTATTGAAAGGATAAAGGCAAGATAGTTAACTAAAAAGCAAACATCGTTAAAGAACACTTGCTGATGCCAGTTCACTTTTTATTATGCAAAGCAATCAGAGTACCTTTTGTAATTTGCTTTGAGAACAACTATGAAACTGCAGTGCTGCAATTTACATGGAGAACCACTCTAAACCGGTAATTTACCATAAAGAAAGAGTCCAAATCATAGGTGTTTGTTTATATAATTAAACAAACTCATTCTGACAAACATATTTTATTAAATATAGATGGATATTTCACTAAAACAATTTATCGATATTTAATATATGAGCCGCACCATGGAAAAACGGGGCTTAATGAATGTGTCGTCGCTGATAAGCCTAAACAGTCCGCACAAGCTAATCTGACACTTTACGAACATGCATTAAGCCCAGCTTGCACAGCATGAGGCTCATACCTCGTTTTCATTTCATGGACACTCCACTTGCTAGCTAAGCCCCTTTATTAGGTATTAAGTACACGTAAATACAAATATTAAAAAAACCCTACGTATCAAACAGCATAAGTAACACCGACACAAGTCTAAATAAACTCAACTTTTGAAGAGAGTATTTAGAACATGAAACATATAAAAAAAAATCAGTGCACAGATAATTACAGAAACAAGTATAACAGTATTGGTAACATAATATTTTTAACAAAAGATAAAAGATATATATTTATTCCTTAGATACGGTTAAACTAACAGAAGCTTTTACACTGAGAAATCTGAATTCAGAATTATAACTAGCAAAAAAAAAAACACGAAGAAGGTTAGTACAAACAGGTACAGGACACAAAATGTTCAAAAGAATTTTTCATAATATTAGTTCAGAAACAGTTTGTAGTTATAGATGTCATGCAACACATGGTTGTATGAACTTTGATCAAGGTATCATATACCATCACCTTCCACCCGATCTTTGCACTTAGAAGTGCTGAACACCGATACCTGACGTATGATTAATGGAAAAAATGGCCATGTTTTGAACCCATGAGTTAGTTATTCACAAAACTGCTTTTCTTTTAGTCTTTTGTACATCATCCATAAAATGTCAAAGGTGTGTACTTAGAGAAATTTCAAAGGTTGAAGGAACAAAACATTCATATATCTCAGTTAACATGAATAAACTATCTACCTTTGACGTGGCCAGGGTCAATATCCAAGCAGGGACATTGAGAAGAAGAAAATAATATATATTTTGCAGCCTCAGTAAAAATAAAAAAGCCAATTATAATAATTAGACACTATAAAGATGTATTGTACATGAGTGCAGAGAAATACTAATTTGCTATACTGCGTAGAAATGCTGATTCGCCATTCTGTATAAAGAAATGGATTCTGTTACTGTATACAAATACTTATCTTGATAAAATATACAAACTTTTAATATGGGAAATCACACTCCACTTCGACATTTTTGGTTTGGATATTTTTTTATAATAATATTCAATTTAGCAAAATCGTAAATGCTTGTTTGTGAAAGTAGAAGCTTTGGAGAGGAAAATCTCAATAATTTCATGTTTTTGTTTCAAATTAATACGATTCTTTCCCTCGATTAAAGTGAAAAGTCCTTTTAATTGTTGGCTAAAAATTAGTGTGGCATTGGTTTTTGTCTTTCTCAATAACCTAATGGGCAATAAATCTCTTAATTATAAGATGATTACAGACAATCTTTGAAAATACAAAATCTATCAAATGTTTTAGGAACATAATGCTTTTAAACCTAGCAAACTACATTATGTAAGTTTTCGCATATTAAAAACAAACAAGCTCCAGTGAGCACTTAAAGTAATGTTAGTAAGGCTCGTGCTTTTTGTTTTCTAAGCCTCGCATGATAAACCTGATCTAAAATCAACACTAACCTATTATTCTCTATGTTTGTGACTCATTTCTGTATTTTTTTTACATATATTTAAGTGCATCGACACATTACAATATTTTCTTAATAATTAGTTATTTCTTTACCATAAATGTACATTTAACTAACAGAAGCCACACTATTCTTAGATGTATTGAGCGAACATGCATACCAAAACCTCTACAGCACTTGAAATGTAAAATAAAATTTGAAAAATCCAATACAGTTCAGATTTAACTTCTTGTAATTAATTATAACTTTTTATGTTTATTTCTCTTCACATGCTGTTGGTCTCTTTCTCGCACATTTTGGATACTTTTGTAACATTTTTTTTAACTGCCAATCCCTAAATAATACAAGTTAGATAGCTTAAATATTGAACACCCTCAATCAAAATGCTACATCTGAGCAAGTAGTAAATGGTTTATGCGCACCAGGTTACTCATTTATAGCACTGTTTAAGCACATACCACATTATTAATCGTTTAAATAGACTATGACAAAATACTAGCACAAATGAAGAAAGGCAGTATTTTGACCTCGAACAAAATATCATAAAAAGCAAAACAAAAGTGCAAATATTTCTAAATAAAAAATATATGCTAATAACAAACAGTTCAAAACTATTTAACAAAATTGAACATTTCTAATGTTTCTCCATATGCTTCACAAGTGCAAATAAAACACGGAAAGCATGCATAATACAAAATTGTTAAACCAATGCTTTGTAAACAATTCTTTTCGCTTACTTGACATTTAGTTAATTACATTGGAGTTGATTACACGTGTGTAAGTTAGATGTTAAAATGCAGCAGTGGAGCCTAACGCAGCTGATAAAAATTAATTTACATTGAACCAAAAAATATATTCAAATCCAAAGTAATGTTTAGACATTTGAAAAATTTGACATTAAAATGCAAATGCAAGAATGTGGAATAGAGGAATTGAGAAAACAACAAGAATGCCAACAGCATCTGTCTTTTATCTTATGCATACAAAATATTAAATTAATTACTAGGTAAGATTATACAAAGGTGTCTGTTATTCCTCGGACATGCCTTGTAACTGTTTAATCACGGAATATCTAAAATAGGTATCTTCGTCAATGTTTCCTTGGAAACCACCAATTTNTCGTCCCTGATTAAGCTGCGCGGGAAATTTAGGGGACCCAAATTGTCTGATCATGTTTCTTGATGATATGGATGGTCTATTTCAAAAGGATGCATTTCATTTATTATAAGACATAAGTTTATAAAACCTATATTTTTCTTATTTACTTGTCATTGACTGAAGATTATGATGGTAGTTTAATTTTTTTGATTTTGTGTTGGTTTTTTACCTGAAAATGTGTATTAAGTAATAAAGCTTGTAAGAGAACAAGTAATGTTCAGTAACCTTTAGTTTCAGTACATTTTAAAGCAATTTAATATTGAACAATTTTTAGTTTCAAATAAAAAATAATCATTTTAAATCTAACTTTTAGCAGAGATTCCAAAATCTGATCTGGAGTTTCACTTCTTTATACTGTATAACAGCCCTATATTTATTGTCATTGTCAGCATTCCAATTGCCAGTAAATATTTCCTCTCCCCATTTTGTCATTCTTCAGTGTTGTTTTAATGGGCCATTTAACTTTGCAGAAGCATAGTTAAATAGCACAAGGTAATTAATCAAGGCATCATCAATTAACAATTTGAAGGAGTTTAATGGCTCCTGCCTCTCCATTTCAACGTTCAGCTTTGTACGACCTGTTAATGGGGGACTCCTATGTCCACCCATTCTCCACATCAAATTGATTTAAATCGGTCAATTTCTGGCTCAAAGTAAATCATTTCAATTTCAATTAAAACATCTCTATTACTTTCAAACTCTGCTTTATCAAATCCATAGAAAGGCAGGTCAGAATCGATGTCAGAATAATCAGAAAACATTCATCGTACTCCGCCATTTTTTTACACATTTTCAAAGAATGAAAATGCTTTATGCCCCACTTCCTGTTGAGCATATGTAAATTTCTATTTCTAATTAACCAATGAAATCATTACATATCCATTAACCAGGGCCTAATGAATTCAGTTATGTAAAGATTTGACCTCTCCCAGAAGTAAACAAAGGAAATGGAAATTAGTTGTGAGGTCACTATCAACAAGAACAGAATTGTTTAACGAACGAAATTTGTTTTAGTTTCTTAGAACGTTTTTTTCACGTAAAACGGTCTTATAAAAATTCACTTAAAACGATGTAAGCAATATTTTTGAAAGAAATTTTTTTTTAATGAAAAATTGTAAGAATTACCAAATACTATATTAAATATCTGTTTCATCTGCACAAAATCAGGTAAGGCTTCATAAAACACAACCATTCCAACAGTGATTTCAAAATATAGTATTAACAAAAGCCTATTTGCAACCGCATTGCAAATAGGGGTGCAAATAGGCTAAAAATACAGGCTAAATACATTAAACATTCAAGTGTGACCTTGACCTGGAATTCGCGTGACTCGTTTATGCTTTCGGCACATCTTCTCAGTGAAGGCAACATTTGATCTAAGTTCTATGCAAATCTTTAATTGATATAATGGATATGGAGGCAACATTTGACCTTCACTTGGCTGATTGCCTGATGCCTTCTAAATTACCTAAACATTTGCACAAAGATCCATACAAATCCTAAACATCTATGGTTAATAAGTAAAAGAGAACACATGTGGAAGAATTGTAAAATGATTTATTGCAATAGTTCGATAGAAATATACAATGAAGACATGTTGAACGGCGGTTTACTATAAATTCACCGCAATTTAAGACAAACAGACGCTAACAATCCTCAAATCAGTGCCAGGCAGTTTACATAGTTGAATATCATCAAATATACAAACACTACATCTCTATTCTTGCAAGTAAACCGAAACATACGTGATACAATCAACACCTTTAACGATTTCATTACAAATAAGTGTCTTTTTATTTTCTAATCGTAAAAATAATAAACCACCAAATAGTCTTGACTTTAAAAAATAATGTTTATTGTTTCATCATTTAATATACTAGTACACCACTAAGTATTCCTGTCATTTAAATATTACAAAGTGGTATATGTACATAATGAAAATAACTAGCAAAAGCATACCATATAATACGTACATTATAAATCAGTATACGGCCAAATATCTTTATGTTACAAGTAATATGTAATTTACATTTGGAAAACATTGTTTGTGACTCATTGCTGTCATTTCTAAGATAGGTTTAAGTGCATCACATTACAACATGTTCCTAAATAATTAGTTATTTCTATACCATAAATGTACAATTAACTAACAGAAGCCACAATATGTTTAACACCATCTCACTGTATAAAGTAAATCAAAGCTGCTAAGATTATTGCAGCTAAGACAGTTGCAGCATCACAATGTATTGTCATGGAAACTATACAATTATTGAGCGAACATGCATGCCAAAACCTCTACAGCACAGGAAATGTAAAAAAAAAATCCATTTCAAATGCTGTTCAACTGAAGGTAATTCATTATAACTGTTTTATAACTATTTCTCTTCATATTTTTTGTCTTTTCACTCACATTTTGAATACCTTTGTAACATTTTAAAAACTGCTATTCTCTAAATAAAACAAGTAGTTAGATAGCTTATATCTAGAACAAGATAAAACAACATGCTTCATCAGAGCAAGTAGTAAATGGTAAATGTTGCCAAAGGTTACAAATTTATAGCACTGTTTAAGCACATACAATTTTTTTATTGTTTAAATAGAATGTGACAAAATACTAGCACAAATGTAGAAAGGCTGTCCTTTGACATTCAACAAAATATAAAAACAAGCAAAACAAAAGTGCAACTATTTCTAAATAAAATAATATACTAATAACAAACAGTTCAAAACTATTTCACAAAATTGCACAGTGTGAATTAAACACGGAAAGCATGCATTAAGCACATTGTTAAACCAATGCTTTGTACACAATTCTTTTTGATAACTTGACATTTAGTGAATTTAATTGAAGTGTTGATTACAAGTGTGTTAAAAGGAAGCATTGGAACCAAATACAGCTGATCAAAATTAATTCAAAGTGATCCAAAAATATATGCAAATCCAAATTATTTTGTGTACATCCTAATTTATAGATATATTTTTCAATCATGCCCTGCTACACTAAACACGAATATTGTCAAATCCCAACAATCTTAGATGAGCTCTGAATATGTTACATTGTAGGCAACTTGAAAACAATAACCAGTTTAAATTGTTTGCTCGAATGTGTAAGGAATGCTCGCAGTTAGTCATATATCTTAAAACTATATCGACCACAAGTCTCCATTATAAATCGATGCTTACAGAGCTTTGATTGTAAATTCGGAAATATTAACTACAATAACATATAAATTGCTCAAATATACAAAAGGGCACCCAGATAACCAACTAGCTGAAAACGAAATTAATCTACAATACGTTCTACAAATTTTGTAAAAAACGAAATGCAAAAACGAAAAAACAGAAAAACAATCACATATTTCAGAACATTTGGAATGTTCAAAAACGTTTTTTACACCACTAATGCCAAATATTATGGGTAGAGTATAAAAAAGAATCCCAATAATGTTGTACAACATCTACTTAGAGAGGAGAGAGGCATGCACTTAAAACAAACACTTTCAGTCACCATGGGCACACATCCAATAAATCTTGTCTTTATCTGGAATATGCTACCAGATTTTTTTAAATTGTGGAATAACTTTACAACTGACATTTGTGGTCACAAGGTAAAATGTGAGAAAGCGGTATGTGTTAGATCTTTTTCAAGAAATTTACTGAAGGAAAAACATGTGAGACATGGTTTTATCTAAATTATGAGACATTAGAACTGACAACTGTTGCATAAATTTGAACACAAACATTGGATAGGTATGTAATTATCTAAATTAAGTAAGTATACAGATAACACATACAATCTTTTATAGTTAAGTAGCTGATAGAACTAAAATCATTTCACCGTCTTAAAATGGGCACAAGCATATACAGTTGTGATAAGAAGCCAATAAAGTGTACACAGATTTCATACCAATTCATGCACCCAAACAAGTAAGGAGCAACCAAAAGAGCTTTTCAGGGTCATGTGTGAACATGTTTTATCTGCCTTTTCTATCTATACCACAGTTTTACACTCAGCCCGAATTAGTTACCTCCCATGAATACTCAATAGCAACAGACCCTTATAGTTGGTTTACTCGGTTTTTATCGTTGTTCCTTGTGCACTGCATGTTGCACATTTATCTCAAAAAGCTTTTAAATAGATTGTGCATTTGGGCGCTTAAATATACATGTATGCAAATTTAAATATTTTTAGATGCTGCCGTTAAAATAAATATGACAAAACAGACATTTAAATCCTTCAATATCACAATGAGATACGAAAACAAACACTGAGTATTTCAACTGGTTGGACCTATTTACAATTTGGTCTACCTTTGTCTTTATCTGTCAAGGGAGATAATAGAATGTCAAAAAATGTCACTAATTATCTATTAAGTATCAACTTTGAAGTAGCTAACTTTATTTTTACAAAAAAACCAAAGAACTAAAAATTAAATGTCTTTGTCTGGTAGCAAAAGACTGGAAAGATAGTATCAATTGAAAAATATGACATTCAAATGCAAATGCAAGAATGTGAAATGCCATAGACAAAACAACAATACTGCCAACAACATATGTCTTTTATATTATGCATATAAAATATTATATTAATTTATTTACCAGGTACGATTATGCAAAGGTGTCTGTTATTCCTCTGACATGCCTTGTAACTGTTTAATCACGGAATATCTAAAATAGGTATCATCGTCAATGTTTCCTTGGAAACCACCAATTTGGAAACGGTATCTGCCACATGCTGTCAGTGAAATAACAACATTCTGTTTCTAAAGCACTTGATTAATTTTCCACATGTATTTTTCTTGGAAACTATATCATTTATTCTAAAAATGGTATTTGAATGGTTAATTAATTTCTTCAACTGCTGTGAAAAAAAACAGAATGCATCACAGAGACCAACAAACTAATTAATTAGAACAAGAAACATGGAACTATTGAAAGGATAAAGGCGAGATAGTTAACCAAAACAAGAGATGTGTTTGTCAGAAACACAATGCCCCCCTACTGCGCCGTTTTTTTTTACCTTTGACCTTGAAGGATGACCTTGACCTTTCACCACTCAAAATGTGCAGCTCCATGAGATACACATGCATGCCAAATATCAAGTTGCTATGATCAATATTGCAAAAGTTATGACCAGTTTTCGAAACCTAAACGCAAGTGTGACGGAATTTCAGAAGGACAGACAGACAGACGGACGGACAGACGGACAGTGCGATCACTATATGCCACCCTACCGGGGGCATAAAAAACATCGTTAAAGAACACTTGCGAATGTCATATCAGTTTTCATTAAGCTAGGCAATCAAAGTACCATTTGTAATTTGCTTTGAGAACAACTATGACACTACAGTGTTTCAATTTTACATTGAGAAACATCTGTAAAACAGTAATTTGGCCTAAAGAAAGAGTCCAAAGCATAGTTTTTTTTTCTAAAAAATATAATTTAACAAACAAATTCTGACAAAATTATTTAATACATTTTATTATTAACATGCATTAAGCCCAGTTTTCCATTCGAGAGGCTCAATATGGGTCAGCATAACTCCACAAATGCACAAGGCTTACAGACTCATACAGGTTATAAGGACAACAGCAGATGGCCAAAGCATGGTCCCTTAGTCAGAACAATCAATGACTACATGATAAAGTCATTGTCAGCACTTCTACACAAATAACAAAGCCATAATTGATACATAACAATTAGAAATAAAATCCAGAATTTAACACATATTTGCATTAAGAAAATCATTAATCAACATACGTACATGTTTTTTCTTAAAAGTGAGGGTCCATGAATGTGAATACTGTCCAAGAGTTGTGACCCCTGCTTAGCCTTAAAATAAGTATTTTTAGGTGTAACAGGTGCCATTAACTTAAAAACAATATTAAAATATGTTATATGAAATGAACATATTTGCTCATTATTTCCGATATTTTGCCTTCACATTTAAATATACCATAAAGAATATTAAAGATAAACAGAGTTACAGCCCTTGGTCATATTTTTACATTTTGAAACTTAGTCTTCTGGACAATATGCCCAAACATTCACACCTGCACTTCCTTTCCTCTATTTACAAATACACTATCAAAATACAAACCATTCTACCAAAAAAAATAACAAGCACTAAAGATACACACTGGCTGGATAATCATTAATTACAATACGGAATTCCCAACACTAAAAAATTAGAACATAGTTGTCAGAATAAATTTTGAAGTCATTTAGCCATTGGTTTAAGAAGAAAGGTATACATGTATACAAACAATACAAGCAATGAGTGAAGTTGAGTAGATATTAGCACTTACAAAATGAAAATAAATATCTTAACACTAGGTTTGAAGTGATTTATATAATTTTAATAATAATGTCATTGAGATGAAGAGTAATTTTAGAGTGTTAATATACAAGTATACAGAATATTAAACTTTGCATAATCATCATATTAAGTGTTTTTTAATTAAAAATTCGAGATTTTACATTGACCATTGCTATTATAAATGTCATATTAATTAATCAAAGAACATACTATAAAGTATGCTGCGATAACAAATGACGCAGTCCAAGACTGTTTATATTTGTTTTCTAATTGTTCAACATGAATTGCCTTAGGCAGTGGTATTTTACTGATCTGAATGCCGCTTTCTTTGAAGACTTCGGACATATTTCAAACTGGAACTCGCCTAAGCGTTTTCATCCACTTGTTGAGCAGTATCATCGCCATCACCGACAGTGCTGTTGCGATTATTAGAGTCTGTTTTTAGCACTTGAAGTTTTTCTTCCAGCGCTCCGATCTTCTGGTCTTGTTTGTTGATGACGGCTTTCCAGGCAATTACGTCTTTCACAAGTTTGGCGGCGTCAAAGTCCTGAAACATAAAAGATTTATGTGCTGTAACATCCGAGTCACAAGGCCGATTTTATTAGCATCGTTCTGAGAAAACTGTGTTAAATGCATGAGTCAAGTGTCGTTCAAGATTTGCCTATGCAGTCCGCACAGATTATCAGTGACAACAGGTTATGCATAGCCTAAATGTTTGTTCAAAAGAGACCTCTTTTAAACAAATCAATCCATATAAGCAAAACGTGTCGTCCCGGATAAGCCTGTGTCGACTGCACAGTCTAATCTGCGACAACACTATACGCACATGCATTAACGCCAATTTTCAAAGAGCGAGACTCATATTCATATGTGAAATCTCAATTTATACCTGAATTATTACATATGCATTGGTTTAGAACAATGCTAACAGCTATTAATTCAAAGGTTTTCAAAGAAAAAAATACTTAAGCAAACATAAAACAACAGCGCTTGAGAATTTACTATGAATTTACGAAGTTTAATTGATGTTTGCACTTACAATTTTGCAAACACCGACACAAGTCTTAATAAACTCAACTTTTGAAGAGAGTATTTAACATTTTAAAATCAGTGCACAGATAATTAAAGAAACAAGTATAACAGTATTGGTAACATAAAATTTTAAACAAAAGATAAAAGATATATATTTTGTTCCTTATTGACGGTTTAACTAACAGAAGATTTAAACTGTGGAATCTAAATTCAGAATTATAACCAGCAAAAAAACGAAAAAGATGGTTATTACAGACAGGTATAGGAAACGAAATGCAGTTCAAAAGAATTATTTACAATATTACTTCAGAAATAGTTTGTAGTTATAGATGTCATGCAACACATGGTTGTATGAACTTTGATCAAGGTATCATGTACCATCACCTTCCACCTGATCTTTGCACTTAGAAGTGCTGAACACCGATACCTGACGTATGATTAATGGAAACATTGGCCATGTATTGAGCCCATGAGTTAGTTATTCACAAAACTGCTTTTCTTTTAGTCTTTTGTATATCATCCATAAAATGTCAAAGGTGTGTACTTAGAGAAATTTTAAAGGTTGAAGCAACAAAACATTCATATATCTCAGTTAACATGAATAAACTATCCACCTTTGACGTGGCCAGGGTCAATATCCAAGCAGGGACATTGTGAAGAAGTAAATAATATATATTTTGCAGCCTCAGTAAAAATAAAAAAGCCAATTATAATAATTAGACACTATAAATATTTATTGTACATGAGTGCAGAGAGATACTAATTTGCTATACTGCGTAGAAATGCTGATTCGCCATTCTGTATAAAGAAATGGATTCTGTTACTGTAAAAAAAAAAAATTATCTTGATAAAATATACAAACTTTTAATATCGGAAATCACACTCCACTTCGACATTTTTGGTTTGGATATTTTTTTATAATAATATTCAATTTAGCAAAATCGTCAATGCTTGTTTGTGAAAGTAGAAGCTTTGAAGAGAAAAATCTCAATAATTTCATGTTTTTGTTTCAAATTAATGCGATTCTTTCCCTCGATTAAAGTGAAAAGTCCTTTTAATTATTGGCTAAAAATTATTGTGGCATTGGTTTTTGTCTTTCTCAATAACCTAATGGGCAATAAATCTCTTAATTAAAAGAAGATTACAGACAATCTTTGAAAATACAAAATCTATCAAATGTTTGAGTATCTAGGAACATAATGCTTTTAAACCTAGCAAACTGCATTATGTAAGTTTTCGCATATTAAAAACAAACAAGCTCTAGTGAGCACTTAAAGTAATGTTAGTTTTGAACCAATAAATCTAAATATGTCAATATTGCTTATAGATGCACTGATTGCCAATTAGATCCATTAAGTATGTTGCCATTTAGATCCATAATATAAGTGACCATGCGATGTAAGAAATGAGAAAAATTTGAGCTGCGTAATGTGGAAAAATAGGTCTAATGCCATATGCCAACAGTCGCACAGTCTGGTCTGGAGCCTCCCTATCAGCTATAAAGTCATGCATGTTTTTTTTTACTTTCATGGGCAGACAGAGAAGCTCCTGACCAGACTGCGCTTAATGCTGGTCTGGTGCTACGTTGGCGGCAAAATGGAATAGTCTATTTTTGCATGACGTAGGTGCTGACTTAGTTATAGCTTGTTGTTACAGGCGCTAATAATATATTAGAATTTAATTCAACAAATGAAAGAACAAAATAAAATACAAAAAATGTCTGTGTTTTCTCTTCTTCCATCAAATCGCTTTTGCGCCATTATATCAATATAACGACATTGCTCCCAATGATATATAGGAAATAATTTAACTAATAGAAAATATGTATGTCATTACACATATCACGAAACACGTTAATCTATAAAGTAATGAAAATTCTTAGATATTGTTAACACCTCACAAGGATTTCCCCTACTGGATTTATTACTGCTGCAGATAAATGCAGATACTTGGAAAATGGATAGCGCTTGTGTTATAGCTATTGGTGGAAATCTCAGTAGTGTCCAGTATCTAAGTCCTTAAGTTCGAGAGAAATGGAAAATGAAGCCATGTTTTTGTTCATTAAACCATTAGTTTCTGATATCATTTTTTGGGTCATTCAGTTCAAAGGAAATCAACTAAGTTATGTTTTTTCATATAGACAAAAGTTTATGACATGACAATAGCACATAATTTGACTGTGTATGTCAATAAAGCATAATGAATCAATACGACATATTCAAAACAGACCGCACAGGCTAATCTGGGACGACACTTTACATAAAAGTAAAACGACTGTTTTACCAGAACACAGCTCAATTGTTTCTGATTCAGAACTGTTAATCAGTTATCTACTGCACANAGCTTCCCTATCAGCTATAAAGTCATGCAGGAGCTTCCCTATCAGCTATAAAGTCATGCAGGAGCTTCCCTATCAGCTATAAAGTCATGTAGGAGCTACCCTATCAGCTATAAAGTCATGCAGGAGCTTCCCTATCAGCTATAAAGTCATGTAGGAGCTTCCCTATCAGCTATAAAGTCATGTAGGAGCTACCCTATCAGCTATAAAGTCATGCAGGAGCTTCCCTATCAGCTATAAAGTCATGCAGGAGCTTCCCTATCTGCTATAAAGTCATGTAGGAGCTACCCTATCAGCTATAAAGTCATGCATGGTTTTGTACTTTCATAAGCAGACTGGGTAGCTCCTGGTGCTACGTTGGCGGCAAAATGGAATACTGTCTATTTTTGCATGACGTAGGTGCTGACTTAGTTATAGCTTGTTGTTACAGGCGCTAATAATATATTAGAATTTAATTCAACAAATGAAAGAACAAAATAAAACACAAAAAATGTCTGTGTTTTCTCTTCTTCCAGCAAATCGCTTTTACGTCATTATGTCAATATAACGACATTGCTCCCAATGATATATAGGAAATAATTTAACTAATAGAAAATATGTATGTGTTTTTATCAAAACACATATCACGAAACACGTTAATCTATAAAGTAATGAAAATTCTTAGATAGTGTTAACACCTCACAAGGATTTCCCCTACTGGATTGATTACTGCTGCAGATAAATGCAGATACTTGGAAAATGGATAGCGCTTTTGTTATAGCTATTGGTGGAAATCTCAGTAGTGTCCAGTATCTAAGTCCTTAAGTTCGAGAGAAATGGAAAATGAAGCCATGTTTTTGTTCATTAAACCATTAGTTTCTGATATCATTTTTTGGGTCATTCAGTTCAAAGGATATCAACTAAGTTATGTTTTTTCATATAGACAAAAGTTTATGACATGACAATAGCACATAATTTGACTGTGTATGTCAATAAAGCATAATGAATCAGTACGACATATTCAAAACAGACCGCACAGGCTAATCTGGGACGACACTTTACATAAAAGTAAAACGACTGTTTTTCCCAGAACACAGCTCAATAGTTTCTGATTCAGAATTGTTTATCAGTTATCTACTGCACAGCCGAACTCTTGATATTCAGAAATTCAATTTACATGTCAATTTAGGTTAAATATTTAACAGCAAACAACCAAAGTGTGATTATTCAATCTTTGCATATTCGCTATTGAATTCATTAATATAACAATACTATGAATAAACAATTTCTCCATCATTCTGGTCAAAAGGAAATTCAAGTGAGACTTGTGTTTTTTCCAATCTTAATTATTCTAAAGAAAAGACAGACATGGCCGTAAATCAAGAATAATCACCTACCAGTTTGTGCAAAACCTGGCCATTGTAAATCTTTCAGTGTATGTAACATCATAAACTATAGGAGGTCTTCACCAGTCTCACAGTGAAAGTAATGAGAGAGAATGCATGGCTCAGATTTCAGCCAGATTTGCAAGCTGTGTAGTGGCGTCTATTCTGCGTCATACAAATTAATATGATCCACGCTCTGAGAAAACATGGTTTAATGCATGAGTGTATCAGAGACGACACTTTCGATCTTTATGGAAGTTTTTGTTTAAAGAAGTCTCTTCTTAACGAAAATCCAGTCTAGTCGGAAAGTGTCGTCCCTGATTAAGCTGCGCGGGAAATTTAGGGGACCCAAATTATCTGATCATGTTTCTTGGATTCATTATATTTTATTTCTTTTTTTTTCTCCATTTTTTTATGTCCATCCGGTTTTTAATTCGATTATCCGAAAAAGGATACACCTATTACGTACAATACCCGAGTTCATTATCAATTATAATAATAAAAAATAGAATCGTTTCAAATAATCATATTCTTACATACGTATGTTGTATTAAGAAATTATTAGTAAAATAATATTTAATTACTGTGAATAAAACTATGATTATGTCAACCTTTTATATGCGCGCTTATATGAATTCTACCACATTTTGCCAACCAGTGGGCAAAGTCTAAACTTTGAAAGTGCCCGTAACGTCACTCGTCTATGTCCCATGTCCTGAATCTGTTGACCTTCGAGTGATGACCTTGACATTTATGTGGCTTGACTGACTCGTGCCTTTGCTTCAGTTTGATAAATATTGTATGCAAGTTTCAGGAAATCCCTTTGAAGGAGACACGAGATTTAGATAATACAGGTAGCAAATGCCATATAAAGCCACAAAGATAAACGAGAGCGACGATGGCGTTGAAAGCCTATTTGCAGGATACAGGGAAGTTTCTGCTGAAGTAAATGTTAACCCTTAACCTGCTGTGTATGTAATAACTGATAAGCCTCATCACTNAATTCACTTAAAACGATGTAAGCAATATTTTTGAAAGAAATTTTTTTTTAATGAAAAATTGTAAGAATTACCAAATACTATATTAAATATCTGTTTCATCTGCACAAAATCAGGTAAGGCTTCATAAAACACAACCATTCCAACAGTGATTTCAAAATATAGTATTAACAAAAGCCTATTTGCAACCGCATTGCAAATAGGGGTGCAAATAGGCTAAAAATACAGGCTAAATACATTAAACATTCAAGTGTGACCTTGACCTGGAATTCGCGTGACTCGTTTATGCTTTCGGCACATCTTCTCAGTGAAGGCAACATTTGATCTAAGTTCTATGCAAATCTTTAATTGATATAATGGATATGGAGGCAACATTTGACCTTCACTTGGCTGATTGCCTGATGCCTTCTAAATTACCTAAACATTTGCACAAAGATCCATACAAATCCTAAACATCTATGGTTAATAAGTAAAAGAGAACACATGTGGAAGAATTGTAAAATGATTTATTGCAATAGTTCGATAGAAATATACAATGAAGACATGTTGAACGGCGGTTTACTATAAATTCACCGCAATTTAAGACAAACAGACGCTAACAATCCTCAAATCAGTGCCAGGCAGTTTACATAGTTGAATATCATCAAATATACAAACACTACATCTCTATTCTTGCAAGTAAACCGAAACATACGTGATACAATCAACACCTTTAACGATTTCATTACAAATAAGTGTCTTTTTATTTTCTAATCGTAAAAATAATAAACCACCAAATAGTCTTGACTTTAAAAAATAATGTTTATTGTTTCATCATTTAATATACTAGTACACCACTAAGTATTCCTGTCATTTAAATATTACAAAGTGGTATATGTACATAATGAAAATAACTAGCAAAAGCATACCATATAATACGTACATTATAAATCAGTATACGGCCAAATATCTTTATGTTACAAGTAATATGTAATTTACATTTGGAAAACATTGTTTGTGACTCATTGCTGTCATTTCTAAGATAGGTTTAAGTGCATCACATTACAACATGTTCCTAAATAATTAGTTATTTCTATACCATAAATGTACAATTAACTAACAGAAGCCACAATATGTTTAACACCATCTCACTGTATAAAGTAAATCAAAGCTGCTAAGATTATTGCAGCTAAGACAGTTGCAGCATCACAATGTATTGTCATGGAAACTATACAATTATTGAGCGAACATGCATGCCAAAACCTCTACAGCACAGGAAATGTAAAAAAAAAATCCATTTCAAATGCTGTTCAACTGAAGGTAATTCATTATAACTGTTTTATAACTATTTCTCTTCATATTTTTTGTCTTTTCACTCACATTTTGAATACCTTTGTAACATTTTAAAAACTGCTATTCTCTAAATAAAACAAGTAGTTAGATAGCTTATATCTAGAACAAGATAAAACAACATGCTTCATCAGAGCAAGTAGTAAATGGTAAATGTTGCCAAAGGTTACAAATTTATAGCACTGTTTAAGCACATACAATTTTTTTATTGTTTAAATAGAATGTGACAAAATACTAGCACAAATGTAGAAAGGCTGTCCTTTGACATTCAACAAAATATCAAAACAAGCAAAACAAAAGTGCAACTATTTCTAAATAAAATAATATACTAATAACAAACAGTTCAAAACTATTTCACAAAATTGCACATTTCTAATTTGTCTCCATATGCCTCGCAAGTGTGAATTAAACACGGAAAGCATGCATTAAACACATTGATAAACCAAAGCTTTGTACACAATTCTTTTTGATAACTTGACATTTAGTGAATTTAATTGAAGTGTTGATTACAAGTGTGTTAAAAGGAAGCATTGGAACCAAATACAGCTGATCAAAATTAATTCAAAGTGATCCAAAAATATATGCAAATCCAAATTAATTTGTGTACATCCTAATATATAGATATATTTTTCAATCATGCCCTGCCTGCTACACTAAACACGAATATTGTCAAATCCCAACAATCTAAGATGAGCTCTAAATATGTAACATTGTAGGCAACTTGAAAACAATAACCAGTTTAAATTATTTGCTTGAATGTGTAAGGAATGCTTGCGGTTAGTCATATATCTTAAAACTATATCGACCACAAGTCTCCATTATAAATCGATACTTACAGAGCTTTGATTGTAAATTCAGAAATGTTAACTACAATAACATATAAATTGCTCAAATATACAAAAGGGCACCCAGATAACCAACTAGCTGAAAACGAAATTAATCTACAGTACGTTCTACAAATTTTGTAAAAAACGAAATGCAAAAACTAAAAAACAAAAAAACTATAACATATTTCAGAACATTTGGAATGTTCAAAAACGTATTTTACACCACTAATGCCAAATATTATGGGAAGAGGATAAAAAGAATCCCAATAATGTTGTACAACATCTACTTAGAGAGGAGAGAGGCATGCACTTAAAACAAACACTTTCAGTCACCATGGGCACACATCCAATAAATCTTGTCTTTATCTGGCATATGCTACCAGATTTATTTTTAATTGTGGAATAACTTAACAACTGACATTTGTTATCACAAGGTAAAATGTGAGCAAGCCGTATGTGTTAGATCTTTTTCAAGAAATTTACTGAAGGTAAAACATGTGAGACCTGGTTTTATCTAAATTATGAGACATTAGAACTGACAACTGTTGCAAAAATTTGAACACAAACATTGGATAGGTATGTAATTATCTAAATTAAGTAAGTATACAGATAACACATACAATCTTTTATAGTTAAGTAGCTGATAGAACTAAAATCATTTCACCGTCTTAAAATGGGCACAAGCATATACAGTTGTGATAAGAAGCCAATAAAGTGTACACAGATTTCATACCAATTCATGCACCCTAACAAGTAAGGAGCAACCAAAAGAGCTTTTCAGGGTCATGTGTGAACATGTTTTATCTGCCTTTTCTATCTATACCACAGTTTAACACTCAGCCCGAATTAGTTACCTCCCCTGAATACTCAATAGCAACAGACCCTTATAATTGGTTTACTCGGTTTTTATCGTTGTTCCTTGTGCACTGCATGTTGCATATTTATCTCAAATATCTCTGCATCATGTAAAGCTTTTAAATAGATTGTGCATTTGGGCGCTTAAATATATGCAAATTTAAATATTTTTAGATGCTGCCGTTTAAATAAATATGACAAAACAGACATTTAAATCCTTCGATATCACAATGAGATACAACAACAAACACTGAGTATTTCAACTGGTTGGACCTATTTACAATTTGGTCTACCTTTGTCTTCATCTGTCAAGGGAGATGATAGAATGTCAAAAATGTCCATAATTATTTATCAAGTATCAACGTTAAAGTAGCTAACTTTATTTGTACAAATAAACCAAACAACTACAAATTAAATGTCTTTGTCTGGTAGCAAAAGACTGGAAAGATAGTATCAATTGAAAAATATGACATTCAAATGCAAATGCAAGAATGTGAAATGCCGTAGACAAAACAACAAGAATGCCATCAACATATGTCTTTTATATTATGCATATAAAATATTATATTAATTAATCTACCAGGTAAAATTATACAAAGGTGTCTGTTATTCCTCTGACATGCTTTATAACTGTTTAATCACGGAATATCTAAAATAGGTATCATTGTCAATGTTTCCTTGGAAACCACCAATTTGGGAACAGTATCTGCCACGTGATGTCAGTGAAATAACATCTGTCTGTTTCTAAAGAACTTGATTAATTTTCCACATGTTTTTCACTTGGAAACATTTATTCCAAAAATGGTATTTGAATGGTTAATTAATTTCTTCAGCTGCTGTGAAAAAAACAGAATGCATAACAAAGACAAACAAACAGATTAATTAGAACAAGAAACAGGGAACTATTGAAAGGATAAAGGCAAGATAGTTAACTAAAAAAACATCGTTAAAGAACACTTGCTGACTTAATTATTTCATAAATTGTATTATTAACATGCATTAAGCCCAGTTTTCCATGGACGAGGCTCATATATGGGTCAGCATAACTCCACAAATGCACAAGGCTTACAGACTCATACTGGTTATAAGGACAACAGCAGATGGCCACAGCATGGTCCCTTAGTCAGAACAATCAATGACTACAAGATAAAGTCATTGTCAGCACTTCTACACACATAACAAAGCCATAATTGATACATAACAATTAGAAATAAAACCCAGAATTTAACACCTATTTGTGTTAAGAAAATCATCAACCAAGACATTTTTTTCTTAAAAGTGAGGGTCCCTGAATGTAAATACTGTCCAAGAGTTGTGACCCCTGCTAGCCCTAAAATTAGTATTTTTAAGTATTAAAGTGCCATTAACATCAAAATAATATTTAAATATGTTATAGAAAATGAACATTATTTCTGATAGTTTGCCTTCAAATTTTAATATACCATAAAGGATATATAGGATAAACAGAGTTAAAGCCCTTGGACATATTTTTCATTTTGAAACTTCTGGACAATATGCCCAAACATTCAAACTTGCAATTCATTTCATCTATTTACAAATACACGATCAAAATACATACCATTTTATCAAAAACATAACAAGCACTAAAGATACACACTGGCTGGATAATCATTAGTTACAATACGGAATTCCCAACACTTAAAAATTAAAACATAGTTGTCAAAATAAATTTAAAGTCATTTAGCCATTGGTTTAAGAAGAAAGGCATACATGTATACAAACAATACAAGCAATGAGTGAAGTTGAGTAGATATTAGCACTTACAAAATGAAAATAAATATCTTAACAGGTTTGAAGTGATTTATATAATTTTAATAATAATATCATTGATATGAAGAGTAATTTTAGAGTTTTAATATACAAGTATACAGAATATTACACTTTGCATAATCATCATATAAAGTTTTTTTAAATTAAAAGTTAAAGATTTAACATTGACGATTGCCATTAAGGCTTGTGAATTTAATCATATAATATTTTAAAATTCATATCAAACTAGGGCATTTTATCAAAAGGTGAAACGAATTAATAAATAGGACATTATTAATGTCATATTAATTAATAAAAAAACATACTTTAATGTAAGCTGCGATAACAAATGACAAAGTCCAAGATTGTTTATATTTTTTTCTAATTGTTCAATTCATATTGCCTTAAGCAGTGGTATTTCACTGATCAGAATGCCGCTTTCGTTGAAGACTTTGGACATATTTCAAACTGGAACTCGCCTAAGCGTTTTCATCCACTTGTTTAGCAGTATCATCGCCATCACCGACAGTGCTGTGGCGACTTTCAGTGGATGTTTCCAGCTCGTGTAGTTTTTCTTCCAGCACTCCGATCTTCTGGTCCTGTTTTTTGATGACAGCTTTCAAGGCAACTACGTCTTTCACAAGTTTCGCGGCGTCAAAGTCCTGAAACATAAGATTTATGTGCTGTAACATCCGAGTCACAGAACAAAGTCGATTATAAGAGCATCGTTCTTGGAAAACAGTGTATAATGCATGAGTCAAGTGTCGTCCCAGATTAGCCTGTGCAGTCCGCACAGATTATCAGTGACGAAAGTTATCGCCAAGACTAAATATTTGTTCAAAAGAGACCTCCTTTTAACAAAATGTTCCATATAAGTGGAAAGTGACATCCCTGATTAGCCTGTGCTTACTGCACTGTCTAATATGGGACGACACTTTATGCACATGCATTTAGGCCAATTTTCAAAGAGCGAGTCTCATACTTAAATGTGAAATCTCAATTTATACCTCAATTATAGACCTCAATTATTTCATATGAATTTATGATGTGAAAACCATTTTTTTTTCTTTTTTTTAGAACAATGCAAATAGCTATACAAATTCAAATGGTTTCCAAGAAAACAAATACTTAAACAAACATAAAACAACAGAGCTTGAGAAATTAATATGAATTTAAGAAATTTAATTGATGTTTGCACTTAGCAATTTGCAAACACTTGCAAAAGTATAAATAAACACAACTTTTGAAGAGACTATTTAAAACATGAAACATATACAAATCAGTGCACACAAAATTAAAGAAACAAGTATTACGTTATTGGTAACATAATATTTTTAACGAAAGATAAAAGATGTATTTTTTCCTAAGTAACAGATTTACAAACAGAAGCTTTATATTGAGAAATCGTAATTCAGAATAATAACTAGCAAAAAACAACGAAGAAGATTAGTACAAACAGGTACAGGAAACGAAATGCAGTTCAAAAGAATTGTTTACAATATTAGTTCAGAAATAGTTTCTAGTTATAGATGTCATGCAACACATGGTTGTATGAACTTTGATCAAGGTATCATGTACCATCACCTTCCACCCGATCTTTGCACTTAGAAGTGCTGAACACCGATACCTGACATATGATTAATGGAAACATTGGCCATGTATTGAACCCATGAGATGGTAATTTCTCATGAAGAAGCAGTGATAGGATTGAGATATTCCTTTAAATGATTCCTTTTTCTCTGTTTATTAGGAGGAATTTCAAAGGTTGAAGAAACAACACATTCATATATCTCAGTTAACAAGAATGAACTATTGACCATTGATGTGGTGAGGGTCACTATCACAGCAGGGACATTGCCAGGAAATAAATAAATGATATGTTTTTATATTTGTGCAGCCTCAGTAAAAATAAGAAAGCCAATTAATAAAATAAGACACTATAAAGATCTATTGAACATGAGCGCAGAGAGATACTAATTTGCTATACTGCATACAAATGCTGATTTGCCATAGAGTTAAAGAAAAGGATTCTGTTACTGTATAAAGAAAATAATCTTGATAAAATATACAAACTCTTAATATGGGAAATGACACTACACTTAGACATTTTTTTGTTTGGATATTTTTTTATAATAATTTTCAATTAAGATAAATCCTAATGCTTGTTTGTGAATGTAGAATCTTTGAAGGGAAAAACACAAACATTTTGTGTTGATTTAAATTAATGGGATTCTTTGCCTGGATTTAATTTCAGTGAGAAGTCCTTTTATCCCACTTTTACAGCGAATTCAGTTGATTAAAGCCCTGTTGATTAAATTTCTGCTATAAACCACGGCACAAAATGACGTCATTTTTTGAACAAAATGACCTCATAAATCCAGCGAAATTATCGAGTTAAGCTAATTTTTTTTCAAATAAAAAGGTTTACTGAATAAAAAGTGGGATAAATAGAATAATAGGTTAGTGTTGATTATAGATCAGGTTTATCATGCTTGACACGAAAACTTTTTTTTTCTTAGCCTCGCATGATAAACCTGATCTATAATCAACAATTACCTATTAATCTCTATTTAATCGTTGGCTAAAAATTATTGTGGCATTGGTTTGTGTATTTCTAAATCACCAAAATGGGCAATAAATAGCAGCTGGTTGTTACATGTGACAATTGTGTATAAGAATATGCTTCAACAAATGAAAGAACAAAATAACCAATATCAAATATCTTCTCTTTTTCCAGCAAATTGTTTTTGCGTCGTTCTCATGATGAATAACATCATGCTTGTAATGATATATAGGAAATAATTTTACTTATAGAAAATATTTGTGTTTTTTATCCATACAATTATCACGATAACCATAAATCTACAAAGCAAGAACAAATCTTAGATATTGGTTAACACCTCACAGAGATTTCCCCTACTTCAATGTATTTATCACTTCTACAGGTAAACGAGCCTCGCTCTAGGAAAATAGGGTTTAATGTATGTGCGTAAGGTGTCGTCCCAGATTAGCCAGTGCAATCCGCACAGGCTGATCATGCAGGAACAACACTTTAAAACTAAACAAAAGACATCCTTTCACCAAAATATTGCATACAAGCTGAAAGTGTTGTCTCTGATTAGCCTGTGGCGTTATGTTATTTCAAAGTCTTTTCTACACATGCAATATGCTAATGAATATAGGAAGTGCCATCCTGGATCAGCCTGTGAAGTTTGACAGCATTTTACATGCATGCATTTAACGTAATCTCCCACGACTGGCCTCAAACTAAGTGGCTGCTAGATTTCTGCTTTGTGATAGTAAAAACTGCAAGATGCGTTAACATAATTTTAAAAGCTGAAGGCTTGTTAAAAGAGTGCAGTTTTGTTGTTTTTACATTGACATTGACGTGGAATGCCGGTATAGTTAGGCGTCACATATTTGTAAAGTTCAAGGAATGTTATAAAATTGGAGAGATTAAAGATAAAACAGAAACTCA
This sequence comes from Dreissena rostriformis, assembly GCA_007657795.1. Lineage (NCBI taxonomy): Eukaryota > Metazoa > Mollusca > Bivalvia > Myida > Dreissenidae > Dreissena > Dreissena rostriformis. Next base: position 20,383 of record VMBQ01005354.1, on the reverse strand, counting down.
ATGTTTAATTCCTTAGACCGGCCAGTTCATATCCCCACAAAAAAGCAAACTTTATAGTTTTCCTTTTTTGGAACATTCAAATCTATTACTTACATGCAATTTATGTGCACAGTTCACAAACAGGTCTCTGAGAAAATGGGGCTTAATGCATGTGTGTACTGCACAGGCTAATCTGTGACCATACTTCACACACTTCCATTAAGCTGTGTTTTCCCCGGGTGTGGCTCATTCTATTCAAACAATGCCACACCCCAGATGTATAAAACTATGAATATCATAGAGAGCTGTATCAATTTGAAATCTTGTAAACGTATATAATTGTTCCAAATTTCAAGTAACTGACCCAACACCTAATTTGTATACCGATTCCTCAACTGAAGCCTGAAGAACAATAAATCTTGATGAAGACCAGTGCCAGATTGCAACCATTACCCTCTCTACATTCTAGTTAACCCTTTGCATGCTGGGAAATTTGTCGTCTGCTAAAATGTTGTCTGCTGAATTGCTAAAATTAGCATTTTCTTCATTTTTTTTTCCAAGAATACTATCAGAATAGCAAACAGTTTGGATCCTGATGAGACGCCACGTTTTGTGGCGTCTCATCAGGATCCAAACTGTTTGCAAAGACCTTTAAAATCCGGTTCCAGCACTCAAAGGGTTAATAAACGCTCTCAATATCAGAGTTGCAGTTCTAGGCTGGTTTTCACAAAGATCCTTAGGAAAATCTTAACTTAAAATTTACTTAAAGAAAACTTTCAGATCAATTTTTCAATGTGAAAAGAAAATGCTTTGGGTTGCATTATGATAAAATATTAACAATATTAGCAAAATGTACTTTTTTTTGAGATAATTTAATGTAAAAATACATCCAGTGACTAAAGGATTTTTACAAATTTAAGGAATTTTGCTAAGTTATCCATATGGATCTGAATGAATATACTTTTCAGGCATGACCAAACAATTTAGGGTCAGAATGTCAGATTTTTTATTTTTGTTTGGACTGACACACATATACCAGACTTTTAATTATGTGAACTGCCGATCTGCATATAATTCAATTTTTAATGACCACCAATTTCAGCAGGGACTTTTTTTCAATTTAGCAATTTCTTGGATAATGACAGCACTTCAGTTTGACTGTATTTTTGATCTGGCCACCAGATACAAACCTGCATTGTTTTTTTTCTGTCTGTAAGTGAGGTTAACCAAACGCACATCAGACAACAACAAATATTACGAAAAACACACAAAAAAACACACTAAAAAATACACTAAAAGTACCAAAACAAAAGCCAAACACCAAGCAAAAGGTGAAGAAAGGTGTTAAATACATTGAATTATGCAGCTTCCCCGTCTTCTTCCGAAGTATTTGCCTCAAACTGGGCAACTTTATCCTCTAATGTTTTGATACGACGCTCATGTGCTTTGACAATGAGTTTCAGTTTGCGAATATCGTCCTGAAGCGCCTGCGCGTCAAAGTCCTGGGTGAAAAATATTGGTAATACATGCTCAACATGAGTGGGCTTCACATTGAGATATTTGAGCCTCATTATGGGAAAAATTGGCTTAATTCATGTATGTTAACCCTTTGCATGCTGGGAAATTTGTCGTCTGCTAAAATGTTGTCTGCTGAATTTTTAAAATTAGCATTTTCTTTGAATTTTTTTCAAAGAATACTATCAGAATAGCAAACAGTTTTGATCCTGATGAGACGCCACGTTCTGTGGCGTCTCATCTGGATCTAAACTGTTTGCAAAGGCTTTCAAAATCCGGTTCCAGCGCTCAAAGGGTTAAGTGTAATCACAGATAAGCCTAAGCAGTCTGCACAGGCTAATCAGTGACAACACTTTACGCATCGAGTGGATTATTTTTTTTTAATCTATAACATCTGAAAGTGTTGTCCCTGATAAGCCTGCGCGGACTGCACAGACTAATCGAGGATGACACTTTCTGCACATCCATAAAGACAAGTTTCCATGGAACAAGGCTCATTCATTAATTTGCTCATAAGCATACAAGATGAACACATGGGATTCTTGAAGGCTGGGCTTGGACAGTCAAAATTATTAAATCATTATATTCTATGACAAGTCAAAACTAAATAGTTTTTTTGAAGTGCTTTAGGCACCTTGAATGAGTTATCATATTCTATGTAGAAATGTTCAAAGTAAATATTTTGCTTGTTTTCAAGGGTTATTTAAGTGTCACACACTTCATTACCATTTACCATGATATATTGGACATTTTAGTTGTACAAAATGGTTTAGTCTTTTGTTATGGTTTTGACGCGATGTTTAGCTCTCGTATACATGTTTGGACATTGTTCAAGTAGAACAACCTATATTGTCTTGTTCTCACAAAAGCATTATTGTAAATAATTTTCCTTGTTCCACAAACTGGATTTTACACAATGTTGGTGTTTATTTCCCATTTTAAAGGTCTCATTATGATTGATGCTCCACCTTCAATCATTGACCCACTTAACAAAACATTCTGAAAAAGACAAGTTATGAATTGCAGTCAACAAAATACATTTATAATTGTGAACATTGACAAGAAGGAAATGGCAAATCAGGTAAGTAATATCTGCTGAGCAGGTCCAAGAATAGTTGTAACCATAAACAGGCCCAAGAATATCTTTAAACATAAACATGCCCAAGAATATCTTTAACCATAAACAGGCACAATAATAACTAAAACCATAAACAGGCCCAAAAAAAACTTAAACCATAAACAGGCCCAAGAATATCTTTAACCATAAACAGGCACAAGAATATCTTTAACCATAAACAGGCCCAAGAATAACTTAAACCATAAACAGGCCCAAGAATAACTTAAACCATAAATAGGCCCAATAATAACTTTCACCGTAAACAGGTCCAAGAATAACTTTAACCATAAATAGGCCCAAGAAAAACTTTCAACATTAAGAGGACTAAGAATAACTTTCACCATAAACAGGCCCAAGAATAACTTTACACATAAACAGGTCCAAAAATAACTTTAACCATAAAGAGGCCTAGAATAACTTTAAACATAAACAGGTCCAAGAATAACTTTAACCATAAACATGCCCAAGAACAACTTTAACCATAAAGAGGTCCAAGAATAACTGTAAGCATAAACAAGCCCAAGATAACTTTAAACATAAATAGGCCCAATAATAACTTCAACCATAAACGGGCCCAGGAAATAACTTTAACCATAAACATGTCCAATAATAAATTTAACCATTAAGAGGTCAAGGAATAACTTCAACCATAAACAGGCCCAGGAAATAACTTTAACCATAAACAGGTCCAATAATAAATTTAACCATAAAGAGGCCCAGGAATAACTTCAACCATAAATAGGCCAAGGAAATAACTTTAACCATAAATCAGCACAAGAATAAATGTAACCATGCATAGTCCCAATAATGCCTTTTACCTTAATCAGATTGAAAGGAAATGGGTTTTTTTTTCAGCAAATTTGTTCCAGACAAAAATAAAGCATTTTACTAATCAAAGTATCAACCTAGTTACAACTGAATAAATCATATGTTTTATAATTTGACAACTACTACTACATTTAGTAAGCCATACAGTGATGGACCACGACTAGGGTTGAACTAATAATACACCCATACTTAAAGGAAATCGGTTAACTCTACAGGACAATTAACATTTTAAATAGAGGAGGTACATTACATACGCAAATGCACATACATTTTTTTAAACATTAACAATCAAAGAAAAAAACACTGAAGATGAAGAAACGCAGTGTTAAGCACAACGTTAGGCCAGCCTTCAAAGTCCCAATGAAAATCATAATTAGCAAAACATTGATGCAAGTCACAGTTGTGTTGCAAGTACACAACTGGCAAGTTCATACTTATCTGAACATTAATGAATATGAAATTTCATGTGTTTCTTAAGGGCAAAATCTTGGGAGCTGAAAGATGCTGGTAAAAATTCAAAGATATGTCTTTATTGTGTCAATTCAAAGTGATGTACTAGTTGTGTCAAATAAAGAAAGGTCCAATTTGTGTCAATTCAAACAAATATATTATTTGTGTAAATTCAGAGATATGTCCTATATTAAAGTCATTTTGAAGAGATGTCATAATTGTGTCAATTCACAGCAATGTCCCAATTTTGTCAGTTCAGAGAGATGTCCAACTTGTGTAACTTAAGAGAAGTCCCATTTGTGTCAATTCAAAGAGATGATATGCTTATGCCTGATCAAAGAGATTTGCCACATGTGTCAAGTCAATAACACGTCCTACTTGTGTCAGTTCAAAGAGACGTGCCAAATATGTCCATTAGAAAAAAAAAATGCCCTGCATCGGTCAATTCAAAGAGATGATTTACTGAGCTTTTTCGCATTAAAAAGCTACAATAGAAACTTTAAATTTGAAGTTGAAATTGTTTATGCAGACTAAAAGAGATAACTTAACCAATCCTGTAAAAATTTTCAGCATTGGAATTTCCCCAAAATTAATGGAGTACTTAATCTCTTTTAATGAATTTAGACACCAAAAGAAACATTTACTTATGACTTGCATCAAACTATTGCTAACTATTTAACAAAGAACATGTGTAATAATATAAGTTAAACATAATAAACAAAATACATAAATACGCAGGTAACCATTTGTTCACATTTAACATTAAGTAATGGGGTGTTTTTTTTTTAGAGTAAAAAGAGAATCCTATAATGTAATATAAAAAAATCCATGAGACACATTTAGTTTAATTTTATATGTATGACCGGTGCTGATCATTAAAATAAATGATGTTCTTCAATTATTGATCATTTCTACAAAATGTTTAATAAATCTGCAAACATATGATACAGTGAAATTAAACCTGTGAATATTCCCTTCTTTTTACAATAAACAACATGCAGTCATAAATCATAAGAAAGATTTACGTAAAGTAAGTGTTCACATTAAGGAAACTACAAATTATATTCATATAACAATGTTGTTTGACTGGTGGACCATAATGAAAATGCTGTAGCACAGCCAGATTAAAAATACTTCATAAATCAAAATTCCAAACACGACTATCATGCCAAGTTGCAGAAGTGGAGAGAATCTGAGCTATACAAGAGCTTGGAAATAATAGGACAACTTTTATCGTTTCGAAAACAAGGCACTTTTTTTTCCAGTAATTTTATAAGAAATATTAATAGGTTACACATTTTGCAAGCTAGAATAATATTTCAATATGACCAGCAGAGCTAAAAGGAGATTATTTCTTTAACAGATGAATGACTCTGCATCTCCTATTTAATACTTACAGGTGGCAGTGCTGGTCCAACATGAACAGGGGTAGGCTCGGCATGAGTCTTAGCCGGCACAGGCTGAACTGGTGCGGGGGCGTGTGCAGCGGAGTTGTTAGTGTCTTTTTTAGGGGCGGGGGTGTGACTCGCCACAGGGGCCGAGACCTTGTGGGGGTGGGCGTTGACCTCTGGGGCCCCGTTGCTGGCTTCCTGGGGGGCGGGGGCGGAATGTCGGGGGCCACCCTGCTTTACTTCTTTCTTGGTCGTGTCCAAGACGTTGGACTTCTTAACTGTGGACATTTTCTCCTTCTTGGAAGGAACGTAACCAGCTTTCAGAGAGATCTGTAAAGTAAATGAATTTTGCCTTGAAAAATTGAATTGTTGAAGTATACATTTTCTGAAAATTGCCATTCATATTAATAAGTGCTGTACTGGAGCAATACAGCCCACTTTGTGAAGACTCAAACAAAAAAAAATGAGTTTCAAAAATCAGTTTTAACACAAACATTTTGAGTTTAAATAATCAGTTGAAAGTAAAAAATAATAATAGAATTTTACATTTAAGCTTTAAGAAAGACATTTTAAGTACTGGTATACATTTCCCAAAATTGTATTCAATAATAAGTTCTTGCATTAAAGGCTCTTGGAAACCAGAAACAGATTGTTTCCATGTCTCCACATCACCAGATTTCCTACAGCAATTGTTTTTGCCTGATTGGAAAAAGTACAGGTACAGCGCAAATCAGAAAAAAATAAGCGAGAAAAAACCCTGAAATTGGGAAAATTTGCGTCATGGGAATAATGGGTCCTTTTAATTGCTTTGTTCTAAATAGCACAAGCCCATCTTAATGTTCTTTTTGTTCAAAATGTACATTTACAGATAATGCGCTTTTGGAACAAAATTGATGCAAGTTTCCTTCCTTTTGGGGATTTTTTAGATGGCAATTGGGCATGTTGTAATTGTTCCTTGATTGGGAAAGTGTCTTTTACAGGCACTTTTTTAAGCAGGGCAAAAATCACTGCTCCACATCACCATATTCCCAACTACATACCAGGATGGGGTCGCTGTTTTTGCCCCCTGCCATGAACTCCTCACAGGTCAGCGAGGGAGTGTCACTGGCTGTGTCCGGGTACAGGTCATCTTGGAACAGGTCAGACTGCAACATAACAGGGCCCAAAGTGAAAATGTTATATCTCAGGAACAATTCCATGTTGGATACACTCTTTTCACATTCAAAACAAGTAACAAGGTTTCTTTCCACTTTCATCGATTTTTTTGTTTTAAGGATGTCTCTTCTTAAAGAAAATCCAGTTAAAGCAGATAGTATCGTCCCTGATAAGCCTGTGCGGATTTCACAGGCTAATCTGCGACGATATGTTACGCCCATGCATTAAGCCCTGTTTTCCAACAGCGAGGCTCATTTGCATTCTTAACCCTTTGCATGCTGGGAAATTTGTCGTCTGCTAAAATGTTGTCTGCTAAATTTCTAAAATTAGCATTTTCTTTGATTTGTTTTCAAAGAATACTATCAGAATAGCAAACAGTTTGGATCCTGATGAGACGCCACGTTCTGTGGCGTCTCATCTGGATCCAAACTGTTTGCAAAGGCCTTCAAAATCCGGTTCCAGCGCTCAAAGGGTTAAATCAGGCTGGTTTCAGGGTTTTTTCCACCCTCTACTGGAGAAACTTTCAGCATAAACTCTTAAATACCTTTCTGGGAACTGTCATGGGTATAACCTCACACAGACCGTTGTTAAGCAGCTTGTAAAACCTGGAAATTAACAACACAAATGGATATTCATTATAAGGAAGCACAATCTTATAAATGGATAAATATTATTTACAAATTGAAAATTCAGAGAGGATCCCCATGATTATTTCCAAACTAATCTCATGATGTGACTTAAATCTTATAATTCTGTTTAAGACCATAAAAACTCCCGTGTTTGCGAACTTTAAATCACCCTGAATTTTCAATACAATATCTGCAATGCAGTCTCATTAAATGGTTATCTTCTGTCACTTCTTGCTATAAGAGTCAAAGTTGTTAGTCTGAAATGCTCTTTCAAGAAAAGACATATATCAAGCATTTACATATCCTTAGCTAAAACATAATGAACTATGGCTTATCATGTCAATGGCAAGTAACATTGTCAAGAGATACAAGTCTTTCACAAGACGACTCTGGCAAACCATTATGTTTAACCTTCTTAATGGAGGAAAATAATCAAATATCATTAAATGTGGCGTGTTCTGAGAAAACTGGGCAAAATGCTTGTGCGTAAAGTGTCATCCCAGATTAGCCTGTGCAGTCCGCACAGGCTAATCAGGGACGACACTTTCCGCCAAAACTGGATTTTCGATCCGAAGAGACATCCTTTAAGGAAAAATTCCATAAAAGCGGAAATTGTTGTCCCTGATTAGCCTGTGCGGACTGCACAGGCTAATCTGGGATGACAATTTACGCACAAGCATTTTGCCCATTTTTCTCAGAACATGTTTTACCTTCTTAATGGAGGAAAATAATCAAATATCATTAAATAAGCCTATTTCTCAGAAAACTGAGTTTAATGCATGTGCGTTAAGTGTCGTCTCAGATCAGCATGCGCAGTCGCCACAGGCTTATCTGGGACAACACTTTCTGTCTAGACTAGATTTTCAATTATGAGAGACTTCATTCAAACAAAAACTTCCATAAATTGGAAAGAGTCGTCCCTTATTAGCCTGTGCTGACTGCACAGGCTTATCTGGGAAGACACTTTACAAACATGCATCAAGCCCAGTTTTCTGAGAACACTGCTCATTATTGTTTACTCTTTTGAATGGAGAAACAAAATAAAATATACTCAATTGGTCAAACTCAGATCAAAACCACCTTAAAAATTCATGAATCCCAACACTTCCAGTGTTATGCAATTCACATACCAAGTACTGGTTCTAGTCCTAGGAAACGGACTCGAGAGCGTTTCAAATCAGCCTTGGGCTTTCGATGCATTTGAGCTAAAATTAATAGGTTTAATATAAACTTACCTAGCTATTTCGCAATTGTTCACATTGAGCCCCCGTTTAGGCATGGAGCCCATGCCCCTCTGTGCCTCCTTGCTCTGGTACAAGGCAAGGTAGTGTACGTAGGGCGCCTCGTCTGTCACCTCGTAGTAGCGGATGAGGCTGTCACCCTGTACAGACAAGGGAATGCATGTAATATTTTAACCCCGTCATGAGAAAATGGGTTTTGCCCCATGTGCGGCTAGGGTAGCTCCAGACCAGCCTGCGCATTCGCGCAGTCTACCCTGTCCGCTTACAAGGCCACAAAACCTTGCATGACCTTAAAGCAGACAGGGTCGTTCCTGACCAGACTTAGCAAATGCACATTCTGATCTGGAGCATATGGCATAGGATTCATTTTCGTACAATGTGGCTCATATTTAATTCATGTCCATTACAGTGATCAAAATTGGCATATGTGTGCAACCCATGCACATATAAATTCTGAACCAGCCTTGCTCAAATTCTCAGTTTTATATATGCCCGCTTGAGATATTTTCATTGTCTCTAGTAAAACTTCTAGCTTGCTTGGATGAACTGCTTATTTTGCATTATTTCTTTATTTTATTTACAACAGTTACATTAATTCTTTTAGAGTAATCATGTGTTATTTAAACCTGAATCAATCTACCAAGTGAGCAAGTGGGAGACTTTGTGAGAAACAAGAGTATTTTTTCTGAAATAACTATTCTGTTATTACCCATGAAGCATTATTAAGGGATTTTCGTATGTATTTACAGTAATTATATGAGCCTTGCATTAGGAAAACTGGGCTTACTGCTTGTGCGCATAAAGTGTCATCCCCAATTAGCCTGTGCAGCAACACAGGCTGATCTCAGATAAAACTTTCTGCTTTGAGTGGATTCTCGTATAGAAGACTTTCTTTTAACAAATAATTTCATAAAAGCAGAAAGTGTCGTCCCTGATTAGCCTATGCGAACTGCACATGCCAATCTGGGACGGCATTTAAGGCACATGCGTGAGTCCCGTTTGCCCAGAGCAAGGCTCATATATATTGAGGAGACAATCTGTTTGGGTCTGCACAGATGAAACACAAGGCACTTGCATTAAGCACCATTTTCCCAGACCATGGCTCATTAATTTTGATCAAAGCATGCCCTTGACACGAACCTTTCCACAGAGGAAGATCATGCCGGTGTCCTGGTCATAGAAAGGAAAGATGACACCGTTGCTGTTGTCAATCATCTCAATGGTCATCGGAGAGGACAGGTCGTTCTGAGATGGAATGTTTCGCATTTAGCAAACTCAAAGAACCAAGAATAGTAGTCAGATTTCATAAATTAAGCATCATTCTGAAAAAACTGGGTTTAATGCGTGTGCCAAAAGTGTCATACCAGATAAGCTTGTGCAGTCTGCACAGGCTAATCAGAGATGACCCATTCCGCTAGGAAGTCTAGTTTAAACGTAAATCTAGTTAAGCTGAAAAGTGTTGTTCAGATTAGCCTGTGCAGACTGCACAGACTAATATGGAATGACACTTTAGGCAAAAGCATTAAGCCTAGCTTTCCGAGAAAGAGGCTCAATTGATTCAATATTTTGTGTTTGCTATTTAATTGCTGTTAAATAAAAATAAAATATGGTTAATGCATTTGGTTTTAAAATGCCAGTAAGATTTTTGACGAATGGTATATCACATAACCAACTGTATTACATGACATATGATTGAAATGAAATACTAGGGTACTAATTGGCAACACTTGTTGTTTATCTTACAACAAATGCAAATATTGATAGTTTATGAATTTGGCAAAGGAAATTTACCATAATGTCTTTAACTAATTTATTTATAAATTATATATAGGTCAATTCACTGACGTTTAAATTGAGAAAACATAAAAATTTGCATACTCATAAGTAATCAGCTTGAAAACTTTAAGCCAATCACAAGGAAGCATGTTTAGCTGTTTCCCATTCAGAAACAAAGTGAAACTGGCTAATGCAACCAGCCTAAAACCAGAACAGCCTGCGAGTAACTTGCAATCTGTTCAGGTTCTTTGCTATTTGCTGCTCATTGGTATTATATGCTTTTAAACTTGAATCTATTAAGAGGGGTCTTAAATTTAGTGTGTTTTTTGTAAGGGATTATAAATGCGTCAAAGTGCGTATCTGAGTGGTAAAGGGTTATGTTGCTGACTCCATTTACCGAATCCCAAAGGGCATACTGTCGCTCGCTCATGCGTGAAAACCCCGTGGTGAAGATTTTCTCGTCTTTCAAATAGGCGACCTGGGACGGCTTGGAACCATCGTGGCACTTGTTCTCCTGAAGTGAGGATCCAAAACTTAACTAGTATTTGAGCCTCTTTCTGGGAAAACTGGGCTAAGTGCATGTGCATAAAAGTGTCGTCCCAGATTAGCCTGTGCAGTCCGCACAGGCTATTCAGGGATGACACTTACCGTTGTTATGGTATTTTTCGTTTAAAGGAAGTTTTATTCTTAAGGAAAATCCAGTCAAGACAGAAAGAGTCGTCCCAGATTAGCCTGTGCAGACTTCACAGTCTCATCTGGGAAGACACTTTACACACATGCATATAGCCACGTTTTCCTAGAGCATGGCTCAAATATAAGTACCTGAAGCACATAAACCACGGAGTACCCAATTTATTATTATTTGAAGCTTTAGTTAGGTCAAGGTCATAACTAGATACAACTTCTGACCAAGTGTGTTGAAGATCGGATGAAAACTACTTAAATTAGAGAGCGGACACCATGCTGAATGTGTAAAACGTACTACCGGTAAGTGACCCCGTGACCTAGATTTTTGCTCAGCATGGCCCATGTTCGAACTTGGCCAAGAGATGATCTATATAAAACTTCTGACCAAGTGTGGTGAAGATCGGAAGCAAACTACTTCAATGAGAGAGCGGACACCATGCTCAATGTTTAAAACGCACTAAGTGACCCCACGACCTAGTTTTTGACCTGGCAAGACCCATTTTCGAACTTGGCCCTAAGATCATCTAGATAAAACATCTGACCAAGTTTGGTGAAGATAGGATGAAAACTACTGTAATTAGAGAGCGGACACCATGCTGAATGTTAAAAAACGCACCAAGTGACCCAGTGACCTAGTTTTTGACCCGGCATGACCCATATTCGAACTTGACCTAGACATCATCTAGATACAGCTTCTGACCAAGTTTAGTGAAGATTGGATGAAAACTACTTGAATTAGAGAGCGGACAACATGCTGAATGTTTAAAACGCACTAAGTGACCCCGTGACCTAGTTTTGGACCAGGCATGACCCATATTCGAACTTGACCTAGCCATCATCTAGATACAACTTCTGACCAAGTTTGGTAAAGATTGGATGAAAACAACTTGAGTTAGAGAGCGGACAACCAATAAGGACCGACTGACAGACAGACCGACAGACAGACAGACAAGCTCACTCCTATATATCCCCCTAAACTTCGTTTGTGGGGGTATAATGAGTTAGGATGACATGGTTGAATTAGGAATGCTCATCAACAATAGCTGATTAAGTGTCAAAGTGTTTTAAGTAAGCAATTCTGGTTGAAGTTGAATGTTTTAAGTAAGCAATTCTGGTTGAAGTTGAATGGTTTAAAATCAAGTTTACAAAACAATGGTGCCTTTGAATTATTCCACATCAAAATTAACCCAAGGTCAATGAAAGGTTGAGGTATATGGAATCTTGTTCAAACAGACTCAAACTTGTCAAGAAATAGGACTTGGTCTATATACCTTTCTTAATATTTATTTCAAATATTTAACCAATCAAAAGTGATGATAAAATGTTACAAGAATTCTCCTTGGTCAATATTACACGATATGCTTGAATTTGAAAATGAAAAACTGTCGAAGTCATGGCCCTGAAGACTTACTTTCAGGAGGTCACCATCTCGAGTGTTAAAAATCCTCAGCATTTTATCCTTGCAGGTGGTTGCGAACCTAGTCCCGTCGTAGTTAAAGGCCATGCTGAAGATGATATCCGGGGTCTCTATTTCCCACATTGCCTCACCAGTGCCCACATTCCATAGGAACATCTTGTTGTCAGCACCTGTGAATGGGTTTGTTAAGTTTAGTTTTTACCTATTTATTTTAGCTCGATTGCATCATGCGGTTTATTGAAAGTCTTGAGTCCGTTTCCTGGTTACAACCAGTACTTGGTGTCTATGAGGGAGATCTAAAGAACGCTCCTACAGTGGGTATCGAACCCATGAAATCCCCGTCGCAATGCGGACACCATATCTACTCCCCATGCGGACTTCTGAAAATGGGGTAGGTAGACCTTTACCACTCAGATACCCATTTTGAGGCATTTGTAGTCCCTTAGAAAATCAAATTGAATTTTAGACCTTTCTTACTAGATTGAAGTTTTAAAAGCTTCATTTTCAACCCTTATTTAATGATAACAAGCGAACAGAATAAACCCTGACTTGACTGCGAGTTACTCGACTGCGAGTTACTCGCAGGCAGTTCTGGCTTTATTCTGGTTGCACATAGCAATTTTCACTTTGCTTCTGAGCGGGAAAGGGCTAAAATTGATAAAAAAAAACATGAATTGTTCAACTGGATCAGCATATGCAGTGTGCAATCACAAGCAACAATTTCCACAGAAAGAGGATAAACGGTTAAAGGAGACTTCCTTAAAACAGCAGCAGTCAAAACTCCACGAACAATATAGCCATCAAAATAACTATCACTTGAGCACTGACAAACATTACAAGTCTGAGTATCTGACGTTACCACATACATGTATAATAATAATTATTGTGCATGTTCTTTTAGTTTTGACAACTATTTTAAAGGTTAAACAATTTGGTATCATCAATACCTTGCAATAATGTTTTATCTAGCAAATATGTCCAAAATTGTAAATATATAATCCATCCAGACATGATTCTAATAATCAAGTTAATTAACCTTTTATTTTAGAATTGAGAACATAAGCAACAGGTTTTGGAACACATAATCCATAATAAATGACAAATGTGTCTAATTAGGAGAAACATTCTTAATAACAGAGACAATACCTATAAATAAGTAAATTAAGCTTAAGAAATTTGCATTTGGCTTCAGCTCTTTTTACATTATACTCCACATACCAGGGCTTTTCCTGCTTCTTAAAAAAGTCTGTAAAACAGACCCGATCCCAATGCAAACGGACCTAATTCCAAACCTAAATTGTATTTTTTTTTCCAATTTCTAAAAAACAAAGAAGTGTCTTATGATTATTACATATTATTTATATATTATATTTCAATTTTATTTCATAAACATATTACAAAGTACATAACTATAATTTGTTCATAAAAAATCCCAATTTGGTCCATTTTGTCGATAAATAATTCCCAAATTTGCCATTTTATTGATTTAAAAAATCTCAGTTTGACCAGACTCCTTTTCCCAAAGTGGCTGGGAAATGCCCTGCATACTCCAATTAACAAACTTTTGACATCATAAGGTAAATTTGGAAACAAAAAAAGTACATTAAGGATAGTCCAATATGTATTATATGAACCTTGTTCTGCAGTCTGCACCGGCTAATCAGGGACAACACTTTTGGCCTAAAGTGGATTTTTGTTTAGAAGAGACCTACTTCAAACAAAAAATTCCATAAAAGCAGAACGAGGCTCATATTTGCACCATGCTTACCATAAATTGAACCAACATGACCTACCAGCACTAAGAAGAATGTTGAGAGCAGACGGATGCCACTCTATGCGAAAGACACGTTTAGTGTGCCCCTCCAGTTCCGCGACAGCGTCATCATCGGTTAAGTTCGTGAGCATCCCGTCCTCAGGTATCTGCCACACTTTGACTGTGCAGTCCTCGGAGCAGCTGGCGATCACGTCGTCGTTGTGCGGGCACCACTTTATGTCCAGCACCGCCCCCTTGTGGCCGCTCACCAGCGGGTTGTCCCTCTCCACACGACCAGTCTTAAAACAGTGAGCGAATTTTCATAAACCAGTCTTAAATCAGTGATCAAAAATAGGTAAACCAGTCTTAAATCATTGAACAACAAGAAATGTGTTTGTCAGAAACACAATGCCCCCTTCTGCGCCACTTTGAAGCCATATATTTGACCTTTGATCTTGAAGGATGACCTTGACCTTTCACCACTCAAAATTGCAGCTTTATGAGATACACATGCATGCCAAATATCAAGTTGCTATCTTCAATATTGCAAAAGTTATGACCAATGTTAACGTTTTCGGACGGACGGACAGACTGACTGACGGACAGACAGATGGACCGACAGTTAAAAAACTATATGCCACCCTTCGGAGGCATAAAAATTGGTAAACCAGTCTTAAATCAGAGATCAAAGTTTTCTGCCATTTTCTTTAATAATTTTATATTAATTGAATACCAGGTAAAAGTTTGCTCTGCAAGAAAAATAAAATTAACCACACCCCAAGGCTTGTTGTTCAGGTTTTCTGAGCCATGCTAAAAGACATTACCTGTATTAAACACTTACTTAGTATTCTCTATATACAGGCTGTATTGAATTTTGTTTTTGCTTTCAAGTAATAATCTGAAGTATTAGGACTTGTTTGGTATAACTGCTAGTTTTACTGACTGTAAAATGCTAAAATCCAAAATAAATGCTGATAGCTTAGGTAACACTTTTTCACTTCTTAGTTATGAGCTAAGAAAGCCATTTTGTTTTCATTTTTTAGCTTAGGTACTAGTTTGGCTTTCACATCTTAGCTAAGAAAACAGTTTTGTTTGTTATCACTTCTTCACTTAGAAACAGTTTGTTTGTTTTCCCCCCTAAGCTTAGACAAGAGGACCATGATGGTCCTGGAGTCGCTCACCTATTTCACACGGCACCTGGTAACAAAGGGTCATAACTCCTTCATACCGGTAAATTGTCCAATTAAAATGAAAATTGAGTGGACACAAGTAGGGCACCGATAGGGCATTCTGTAGTAATAATGTGAAAATCCTCTAAGTAGTTTCAGAGGAGTTGTGATAACAAGATTTTCTCCCTATATCTTCTATAAAGTTAAAAGTAACAAAGGGCCATAACTCCTTCAAAAATTGTCCGATCAAAATGACAATCAGGTGGATACATCTAGGGTACCCATAGATCATCCTATTTGTGAAAGGAAATATCGACGATACAGCAATATATCGATTTATGGGTGTTTGGTGCTATGACTCGCTTAAAATAAGTTATAAAAATACATTAACTCTTGGCTATTATGTTTAAAAACCTAAATATAACTGCATTATTCTTAAGTTGTTAGATGTAATGTACATGTACAGGGTAAATTAAATAGTGTTATTAAAATAATGAAATTGTGTCATAATATAGTGGAATCTATATAAAAACAAAGAACAGCCTGCTTTATGTTAAAATTTCAACCTGTGAGGTAATTAGATAAACGATACTCAATATTTCAAAATTGATATTGAAAACGAATCGGCAATTGCATATCGTTGATATATTGTCGAAATCGATTACATCCCTACTAAAAACATACCATGAACATATTATTGCAAGCATAACAAGGGCTGTTTGTAAAACATGCATGCCCCTATATCGGCTATAAGTTGTAGTAGCAGCCATTGTGTGAATACGTTTTTTGTCACTGGTGGTGGTGGTGGTGGTGGTGGTGGTG
>VMBQ01005353.1:48915-69369 GCA_007657795.1 Dreissena rostriformis | reverse complement strand
GTAGTTGTAGACCTCTCAGAATACTGAATAGGTAAACACATAAAATTAATAAAAAATCTTTATTCATGAAGTCCATATAAACATATTATATACATACACCTCGATATAAACAGTAGTGTATAGTGGACAACCTAAATATAGGTATATAAATATAAAAAAACTATGCTAGTCTTACACAACAAGTGAAAAAATTAAAGGTTTTCTTGTTCTCTTATACCATGGCAAAATATCCAGTAATTTGGCTGGTATTTACAAACAAAACTTGAATAATTATTGATAAAACTAAATGTAACCGAAAATGTTAATCATAAACATATCAGTAAAATATAACAACTAACCGCTTTATTTCTTCCCTTTACAGCTCTATTTCCAAACATCTGAAAGTCAAACAATTAATGGAGAATTTTAGGACTGCCAGGATTTGGGTAAAAAAGATACTTTTTGTCATTGGTAATATGACCAATAACAGTTAAAAAATCAGACAAAATAATCCCTGCTTTCAGAGCAAACCTGCTTTCAGAGCAAAGAATAGTCCAACAAGCTGCCTTAGGATAGCACTTGTTTATTTTTTATTTTTTATTTTTTTTATATACATTTTTTAAACTCTTTCAAATATTACTGCTTTGTAAGTAAATTTATTAAATGACATTTTTCAAAAACATGACAATCTGTGAACAAGTCCCTGTAACAATTACACACATAAATTACTTGGCTGCACAGTGCACATTGGGGGTTGGGCTGTTTAAGTGGAATACACATTCATGTTGTACGAACATCTCTTGTTTCATAATTATTCTTCATGTTCAAACCAATTTACGTCTAGGGTTAGTTTAAAACTTTATATTATGTACATGGTAATTAAGTTTAAATTGCTAACAACTTTGTGTAATCGAAGCTTAATTGAATAATTGCATATGTTTTTTTAAAGCTTACAAATGTTAACAAAGAAACAAATGCAATTTCACTAGATGTCATACATGATGTCATCTGGATAGTTTTTACTGCATTCTAAAGGATCCAGGAAGTTTTCACTGCATACTGCTCTCAAAGGCACTTCTAACAAAACACTTATGAGAATAATTTCTCGAAAATTGGCTCAAGATATCAACTTGAAATTTCACACAGTCATTGTTGTTCTTCATATTCATGGAAGTTTGCAAACAATATTGATTTTCTTTTGCAAATAATTCTTCTCATAGAACAATACATGTTTATGTTTTAATATTGGATTTAAAAGCGTATGTGTGTGTGTGTGCAATAAGATGATTGCCAACTCACTGATCGTTAATAAAAGCTGAAAAAAGTAAGTATTGCGTTGGAAGTGCCTTTGTCGGGGCACAGGATCCAATCAGATAATGGGTGCATGCTTGCATACAATTAAATTGAAGCCATTTGAAGTGTATTTTACAGAAATTACATAATTTCAATTTAACAACAAAAAAAGAAAGAAATATTCAAAATAAAATTATAGGAAAAGCTTATTAAAAAAATCATGGATTAAACCATTGTTTATCCTGAACTCTATTTTGAACTGTGGTACATTTGTACATGTAGATGGTAGGATTAAGGAACATTATATAATTGTGAAATCCAATCTTACTGAAGATAATCAATAAACATTTCCAGTAAGGCCTGCGGCTGTTTAAAGGAATTATGATGATGTCAATGATACAGTTTCATCACCTACATTCACACTTACATGTAATCTGATAAACCCTAGTATTCTGTGGCAATGAACCACCCTACCTAATGAATGACATGTGTTGGACTGGGGCATTCCATTGTCCAGAATGTTGCTCTGGACCTGAGCCAAATCTTGGAAAGATTATACTTGATAGCACATGATAATTTTCTGTTTTCTGGCTGGATGCTGGAATTTATATCTTAACCCAATAGTGTGTAAACTAGTGAGTTAATGCCAGTGTTTCCAAGTAACATGCTAGTGTTTCCACATGCATTGGGTCTTTACTGGGCTTTCTTGTTGCACAAGATCAGAATAACCTCAGCATGTGAAATGTGTTGTGCTTGGAATAAAGGTGTGACTCAATGTACGTATAGTGTGTTTTGTTTCTAGTTTGTTCTGTCTGGTTTGATCTATTCTTCTTGGTAATGAGTTAATGTGAGTGATTCATATTGGTTGTATAAACCAGGCAATCATACACACAAAAACTTATTTTGTATTAGAACAGAAAAAAGGAAGATATTTTAGCTATACATGGGTTTAACATAATGCTTAAAGTTAAGTGTTCACAATTGTTGTGCTTGATTGGAGTTGCATCATCAACCTTTAATTTGTCCATGTGTGTTATTATTCCTGCAGATGATGGATTGTAAGGTGAGGCTGGGAGGTGTTAGGTTACATCATGAAATCCTGACCCCCTCCCTCCCCCTCCCCTTCTTTATGTACGCCTCCTACATGCATCATTTCTGCTTCAAAATCTTTTCCATTGCGATGAACAGCATTCTGTGTGATATTTTGCATAGTTTTAGTGGTGTAACACATGTTAGACTCGCACATGACTTTTCTATTCTAAGCATCCAATGTTCATTAACATTTACATGTATGCCTTATGTATTCTGGATTTATTGCTCGTTTTATTGTTGCATGTTTGTAATACATATTCATGCCTGTAATATGCGTGTTCATGTACATGTATATACCAAAGTTAGGTATTGTATTACATTCTATGTAATAGCCATCGTAATAAGGGGAGGTTTCTGGTTCAAATTATGCAATTACGTAATGTATAATTATGTATTATATAAGGAAATTCAATTACCTTATGTATTATGTAAGGAAATTGTGCCTGTACAACTCATTAACAAAATAAATACTGCATATAGCACACTGTTCTAGACACCAAAAAGGGCTACAAAAAAAGGAATATTTGCGTAACGTATACTATAATTCTTATTACATATATTATGATATATAGTTGTATAGAATGTTTGAAAGTATAATTTAAATATCAACTTAGTTTGTGAATGGAATTTCCAATATTGATTATAATGATAATTCTGTTTAGTCTACCACACATAATTATATTGAGAGAAAAGACGATTTTACTTTTTTGAACCAGAATGTATTTTGACTTTAAGGTTAAATCAAATTTCAAACATTCATAACATTTTGTTTGATAATTACTCAATATATTTTCATAATTCAAACACTAAAATGTGGTTTTGACAAAGGAGTAATAACATCAAAATAGCATTCTTAGCTTGGATTGTAATTATGAATGTGATTTCATTTCTGTTAATAAACAATGGTAAGTTCAGTTTTAATTTCTTTTGACATACACATGTAGGTCAGTGTGTACAATGTAGTTATGTATTATTGTAAAATTCAGTAATTTGTAAGTATTCTAATAATATTACACATAATAATTAGTTTACTCAATAAAAATCTAATCTTGAAATTATAGATTGGTAAATATCACATGGATATTTATTTTATTTTCACTAAGGCATAACAAAAAAGATGTCTTGTTTCCGGTTACCCGACCTACCCTTTTTTAAACCGCAGACTCAAAAGTTTTTTTCTGTTACAAAATCCGCATCTGAATTTTTTGTCTGAAATTTACGCATCTCTGAATCTCGGTAAGAATATTTATTTGTACAGTAATTTACAGATAAAGACATAGAGGATATTTGTTCATGTCAGTGTAAGATCGTTTGTTATTTCACGAGTGATCATAGAAAATATATTTTCACGAGTGGCGCAGCCACGAGTGAAAATATTATTTTTCTATGATCACAAGTGAAATAACAAACGATCTTACACTGACATGAACAAATTTTCTGTTTCTTTTATGCCCCTTTTTCAAGAAAATAATTAATTATAATTTCCCTTTCGCTGAAAAGTGACCCTCTCTCCCGTGGCGTGCCTCAATACATTGAAATGACGTCATTTTTGACGTCATTTGTTGACGAAATGAAGTCATTATTCCAGGGAAATTCTTCAGTTAAACTCTTTTAAAATGTAAATAAACGGTAAAAAAAAGCATAAAATTAAAAGAAAATATGTTGGATTTGGTGGATAATCGATTTTATTTTACTCGTGATCATAGAAAAACATATAAACAAGGATATAAACAAGGTACATCTTGATATGATAATCTAAAAATAGAAAAAGAAATTCTGAAAATTTGTTCTTTTCACCGGTGAAAAGAACAATTTTGTTCTTTTCACTGCTGTTATTTCACTGCAGAAATGTCATGTTTTATCATTAGGTATAAAAGAAAATCTGGATCAAACATCTTCTTGTTGAGAACTATATCTGAAAGTTAGTACTATGTCATCATGCATTTAACACTGCTGATACCTGAAAATAATGACATTCTCATTGTGTTAAATATTCAATTAAGTTTTGTGGTAAGAGAAAAAAAAAAGCCTACCTACTGACCCACATTTTTTTGGGCATGTAACCACAAATGATTGCCCAAAATTGTTCCCCATGTGCAGGTTAAATGTTTAAATAATATCTTTTAGTCATTAGTATGATGGTTCAAGCTGTAAATGTAAATAAACAAGTTCATGACACAATGACACAGTGATGTACAGGATCTTAACAGATCTGGACCAGTGGTTTACATCAAATATTTCTAAGTGATACAGCAATTTCAGTGTGTCATTCTGATAATACAGGAAATGATACACGGCAGATTAGTGGGTTATGGGAACATGGTTGAGTACGTATATGAGAATTTTAAGTGGCTGTAACATTTAATTCATTTTCTGATGTAGGAGTATTACTGTATGTGTATGTTGTTTATAAAATAAATAAAAAAAATATTTTCATGTTGCATTCTTCAACATGTATCTTTAGGAGGTAAAGTAACTGAAATACTGGGTCATACATGGGTCATAAATTACAACAGAACAAAAGTGTGCTACTGCATTTATTTTGAGATTTATAATTTATAAATGGTATAAATGGTAACATTTTATGTACATTTAGTTATTCTCTATTTTCAGATCAGTGCTGATTTAAGAAGAAAGAAACCGGATTATACAAATTGGCTGCAGGCTGCTAGATATCAGTGAATGAAATGAAGTAAATATTGGAAATAAATGAAAATTGATTAATTTGTTTAAAATATTAGTGCAGTGCTTTGAATTTGTTATATTTACATGGTAAATTAAGTGTGGAAACCATGCAGTGAATGAAGGAGTGCTCAGTTCTGAAGGGTTAACAATTGTAACATTGGAATTTGGATTATACATGTGCTTCGACTTTAGTACAGACCACATACAGGTAAGTTCTTTTAATCCTTTGTTGTACATGACTGTCTGTATTTACCTAATAGTGTACAGGTGTACGGTATTGTAAGATTTAATATAATCGCTTTAAACATGGAATTTGTCTGTGGGAAAATGATTCACAAAAACCCAAAGGATTTTGAAACACACTTTCTATAAAGATTAAAGTCCAACAAAATACAATTGATTGTGATAACTATTATACTAATGTTTTTACATGGGCCTTGTAATGTTTGTCCTTACTTTTCAATGGTAAAGCCACTTGTCTACTGCATCAAAAGGTCAAATATGCATTCTATAATTTATCTTATTGTATTCAGAAAAGTTCAAAGAAGTTATAGAATTATGCATGGCTATGTCAATTAAAACACAAATTTATAAAAGATAAAGAACTAGCTACTTTTTTTTGCAGTTACAGATTATATAATGGTTTCTGTTGCCTTCTATGTGTTAAGAATATCTACCTTGCAAGCTTTGAGGACATATGTTGCCAAGTGCATTGGTTTGACAGTGTTTATGCTTGTGTAACACACTCGGCTGTTAAATGCAAGCTGGTGTGCTTAATCAATGTGCCAACTTAATCATGATGAGCTCATAAGCAATTTTAGATGCATGATTTATTTAACAGAGAACTTAAGTCCATTTAATATGAAGGATCAATACTGAACCTTCTTTTCATAAACTGTTCCAAGAATTTCTTAAGTTCTTGATAAACAGTAAAGTAGTAAAAAAAACAACTGAAATAATACAAGGATATTTGGCATTTGGAAAGCTTGATATATCAGTTGCCAAGTGCATTGGTGTGACAGTGTTCATGCTTGTGTAACTAGAGACCAGCACACTGGCTGTTTAATGCAAGCTGGTGTGCTTAATCAATGATCTGCCAGACTGCCAGTGGGTATTACATAACATCAATCATCCCAGGAATGCAAGGGGCCTATTGTGCACTTCATCATGTCCTACAATTGAGCCTCGTTTTTGGAAAACTGGTCTTAATGCATTTCTGTGAAGTGTTGTCCCAGATAAGCCTGTGAAGTCTGCACAGGCTAATCAGGGATGATACCGGTATGTTCCGCCTAAACTGGATTTTCGTTTAGAAGTGACTTCCTCTTAACAAAAAATTACATGAGGCGGAATTTTCTATCCCTGATTAGCCTGTGCGGAATGCACAGGCAAATCTGGGACGACATTTGACGCACATGCATTAAGTCCAGTTTCCCAGAACGAGTCTAAATTTTTCTGGCCTGACCTTGTCTTATTGTTCCGCCCGCTTTGTAATCCATTGCAATTCACAAACCAGACATTAATGGCAATTTTTGTCCAGTTCAGGTTGGATGGAATTGTGATTCTGTATTTAAGTAATTTGCTTGACTTTCCTCCTGTATATCATAATTTGAATTTATATTGGGCTTCATAATCATTGGGTGTGTTGAAATAAAATTTGGTGATAATTTATTATGCTCTCTTTCGAAGAAGAGGGGGTATATTGTTTTGCACATGTCGGTAGGTCGGTCGGTCCGTCTGTCTGTCCGTCCACCAGATGGTTTCCTGATGATAACTGAAGAACGCTTACGCCTAGGATCATGAAACTTCATAGGTACATTGATCAAGACTCGCAGATGACCCCTATTGATTTTCAGGTCACTAGTTCAAAGGTNGTTCAATCAAATTAAGGTTCTTCACGCGTCAATTTACTCAAAATTGTTTTAAGTGGCAGTTACCTTTGAATTAAAGCGATCAATTAAAATTAAAAGAATATTCTGTCCTTAATCAAAACACCGACAGTGCAATCACGGAAAAGAACAATAAAACAATAACCGCAATGACATTTACCCGGGCCCCTGGTTTATGACACCTAACAAGATATATTGACACATCACTATTGGCAACCTCGGAGCAGACGGAGAGGGGACACATGGCTTATGCACTGACGGCGCGTGATTACAAAAACAACTGGTTTTGGGGAGGCGATTTTTTGGAGATTTTATGTTTTATTTATATAATGACGACTAGCCGAAATATTGGGAAGGCGGCCGCCGCCCCTGCCTCCCCATTACCTACGCCCCTGGGTTCTGTTGCTTTCTGAGAATAACACGTAATACATTTTGGTATGAAATTGTTTGTTTTGATGAATCTGATTATTTTTTTTAATACTATATTACTTATTTATTAAGTCTGAGTAATATGACACATCGACTTATATAAGAACTTCCTGTTGAACATGATATTAAAAAAAATATATATCGCGCAGCGTTATATCAGGCAGATATTTATGTAGCGGTATGACAAATACTGATATCATCAATTGTAATTAAAGTTATATCTATGATTCGTTTACTGTCACTTTTAAGCCAATGTGCTACCACACTTAAAATATATAACTTGATTTCGTGTACACTGTTTAAATTTCAAAGCAAAAACAACATTAACAGCATTAAAAAATAGCATTTACATGAAAACATTAATCCAGAAGTTAGTTCTTTAGACACCTTGGCGGCGATGACGATAGGCGGACTGTTTGCAGCGTGAGAGCGCCGTCCCGGAGAACAATGCCTAATTGTGGACACATCCGATGTCGGCCCAAGGCTATGACCGGAAGAACCATCCCAGCATACATCTCTCTAGATGTATTATATGTAAACATAAAACAAAAAATGGTGGATTTAAAATACAATGTATGTTATTAAAATGTTAAAAGTATATGTTTTCGTGTATCAGTTTACAGCATAAAATTAATATGTACTGAATCTAAGTACTCCTTTATATGAAAACTTAAATTAAATAGTTTCGAATTAAAAATATTAAGTAGAACAACTACATAAATAATTATACAGTATTAACAACATTTTTGTTAACTCGTGCTATATTCCTTTAAAACAAGTGTCATGCATAACACATTAGCCGCAATGTGTCGCTGATACTATTTAAAGAATAATATTTGTATTGAATCTTTCTGCCGACCTAAGCAGTCAGACTATAAAAAAACAAACACAGCGAAACCGTTGTAAGAACGCTAATTATTTGTTTGAGACAAGAACCAAAATTACGTTGGAAAAAAGGGAAGTTCTCTGTTGGACATTAAGTGGCCCATAAACCACTGCTGCGCAGTAACCCGGAAATCTTTGAGCAACCGTCGTTTGTTTCGTGGTACCGTGTTGCGTATGCAAACGTGACAATTGAGCATTACATGACATAATATTCAACATGCCATCAAGTTGCTGCACCATCTAGTCGGAGGCGGTATGACGCAAGATCTAATAAAAAATATGTCAAATACAGACAAATGTTCGCTAAAATAACTGAATTATCTAGATACATATTGTATTTACTATGTGGTTTTACAAAACACTTATTACTAAAAGTGTTTTATCCCCGAACTTAAAGTAGTTATCGGTAGGTGCCTCTAGCCCACCGTAGTTAAAAAATCACGGTTCAGGTTATGAACAACTCAACTTCCGGTGAATGATCTAGAACGTCACGTGACAAGCCACTCTGGATCGAAATTGGAGTGAAACGAAGAATATTAAGTCCACTACGGGTATGTTTATACTGTCTTTTTGTAATTATTGTTTAAAGTTGCTACTTGTGGTGGTGGAAGTGGTGGTTCTGGTGGTGATGTAATAACATAAGTAGCGCGGTGCTATATTGATTTTCTTAAAAAAAATAAATATAAATTTAAATGGACATAACATTTTAAATCTGATCTAAGATTGTACTTCTTGCCGCAGGTTATTTGTTTAGCAAAATATAAACATAGATGGTGCAACACAATTCACTATTTCTAACATTTCAAAAACAGAATTATATCACCACTTTGCGTTAAGCCTTTGCATATTTAATTTTTACCAAAACTACCAAATAAACCGTCTGCTCGAAACATAAAACGCAAATACTACATGTACTTTTGCCTATAGTATGCTGGTTATTTGCCAGAGTAATTTAGCGTACTTGGTATCGATTGCATTATTTGTGAGTATTGATTAAAGCGTCTTTATTCAATAAGTCGATAAATCTTAAAATAGATCTCACCGACACATATACGAAAGCCTGTATAGGTCACATGAACGACACATCAATTTAAGAAGCGCTTCCTTTACAAAGAAAAACATTACAACGCAAATAATTTCCTAACAGAAAACGCGTTATAACGCATTGTCACACCAGTAGCGCAAAAACGAAACAAAACCAGGTATGACTACTCATATATATGATTGGAATCTAGTCAGACATTTGGTCAATCTGTCAGATATGCATCCTTGTCACATGTGGCATCATGTCTGACAGTGCCAAAGTGTTTGCCTGACATAGCATTAATTGTTAGATTTGTCTAACACGTTTGTTGTATCTGTAATAAAAAAAAAACGTATTTATGCAATCTGAACTGTAAGCGTTTTAAAATTCTAAAACAACTGTGGATTGCGATTGCCTGTTGAACATGTAATTTGCACCTTTATCCCTTTTATCACTAACATCATATAAACTGTCGGGTCCAAAACTTTACATTGTATTCAGATATGCCCAAATGTAGAGCAAGAATTTGCATGTCGTTCAACTTGATGTGATGTCTCCAGACTTACAATTTTGTACAGGTAATTGCACACATGGTTGTTTTGTTTACAATTGCAATGTTACGGATCGAATATTGAACAGACATACTTGAAGTGTATACAATCTGAATCAAAACCACAACTTATCAGATGATTCATTTCAAATTAGATATTAAGACAAACTTATGCTCTGCTAAATGTTGAATCAATACACGTTATTCAGTAAGTTGTGATGAAATAGCAAATGATCAGATCACAGTTTATTAGTGTGAGCTTTAGCTCACACTAATCCCAGACCATATTTTGCAAATCAATATGTGTCTAGAAGGCTTAGGTACGGTATGAGAGACAACCCCACTGCCTGTTGCAGCAGACGACAAATGCCATTCTCCTAGCAGAGTTGTCGTTCGTGCCTGCCTCAACATTAATGTGAATGTGATGAACCGCTGTGTATTGGTACACTGCAGAGGGGTTTATATGACTCCTAGTGTTTAACAGATTGAAAAACGAGATTGGCCAGTCTGGTGTTGATCATTGAAATCTGTACATATTGGCTGCTTTCAGAGAAAATGGGGTTTAATGCAAGTCAAATAAGATTAGCCTGTGCACACTGATTAGCCTGTGCAATGCGCACAAGCTTATCAAGGACGACAACAGCGAACAACTTCAGTGCCTTCAGCGCTTTGATTAGTTGTGAGCGTTAGCTCATGACTAAAGTTACAGAGCATGTTTTGCAAATCAGTATGTGCTTAGAAGCCTTAGCTACGCTCAGAACCGTAACTCACTATGCTAGGAACGATTACCGCTGCCTGTCTGCACTGCAGACGACGAATGCTTACATGGCTTAGGAGCATCTGCTCTACTCCTGCAGTGAGTGTATTTACCAGCTTGTAAGACGACATTGGCCAGTCTAGTGTTTATCATTGAAATCTGTACATATTCGCTGCTTTCAGGGAAAACGGGGCTTAATGCATGTCAAATAAGATTAGCCTGTGCACACTGATTAGCCTGTGCAATGCGTACAAGCTAATCAAGGACGACAACAGCGAACAACTTCAGTGCCTTCAGCTCTTTGATATTACTTTGTTAGTAGGTATGGCATTCTCATTTTCATTTAACATGTGCACATGAGGGCGATGTTAGGAGAATAACGTTGTTAAATAAAACAATAGGGAACTAATTGCAACAGGGTTGTGAATTTAACAACAGGATTTATCTCCCTTGGTAACAATATGGTATATTGCAGTGAAGTGTTATACCTTATGCCTTTATATCGTTAACATGTTAACATTACGTTTTTAAAGGAAATTCCAGCCAAATTACTGAATATTTAAACCGATTTGTTTGCTAGTAGTTACAAAAAGAAGTCCTTGAATTGTTTCATTTGTCCCAACATACTAGCTGTTTCTTTTTCTACTTGTCTGGACCAGTCACCTATTTTTGTCCCTGACTGTTGATGTTAATGTGGAACTCTGCACCTATTGGGCAATAAATACTTGTAGTATGAGATAACAGGAGTGAGGTGGATTTGTAAAGCAGCAACTGCCTACATCTGAGTCATGGTACACTTTCTCTTTCTTTCAAAGGTGAGTGTTCGAGTGTGGATGAATCATGATCTCTCATATGCCTCTATTTTGACCATTCTGGAATGCCTTACCTTAACCCTTTGAGCGCGGGAACCGGATTTTGAAGGCCTTTGCAAACAGTTTGGATCCAGATGAGACGCCACAGAACGTGGCGTCTCATCAGGATCCAAACTGTTTGCTATTCTGATAGTATTCTTTGAAAAAAAATCAAAGAAAATGCTATTATTAGAAATTCAGCAGACAACATTTTAGCAGACGACAAATATCCCAGCATGCAAAGGGTTCAATTTATACACAGTTTTACATCATTTGCATACATGTAGATAATTTATGAATACATTCAGGAATAAAACATTGTTGTGTCTTTGTTGGTGTTTATGACGAACCCAAACCAGTTTTGATATACATTTCTGAGTGCAAATTTTGAACGAGTCTATGGAATAAGAATACACTTTTAGCTCATCTAATTTCATAGTCTTCAACATCACCACCTGTACATCAATAAACCAAACTTTCAGCAGATGTTAACTTTATGTCAAGCCAAAGCCACCTTGTGACATCTTGTTTCCTGTGAAAAAAACATCACTTTGTGTGTTGTTTGCAAAATCCTTGGAAAAGGTCTCAAAAGTCACAATTTCTAGGGCAGAAGGCAGAGGTTTTATCCACAATTTGATGTATTACGCCACTCTGAATAAAATTGAAGTAACCAATTAAATACAAAAAATCTCAATCCAGCTCATCCACAAGTGAGACTGAAAGATGTTATAGGATCTTGATGATGATTGAATGAAAATGGGAAGCTGTGAGGTATTTTGATTTGTGTAAAATGCTGTGGGTGTTCATTTGGTTTTACTACTTTTAGATGGTTTCCTTTATTTCCTAAGTTTAAACATATTTATTTTAGCCCGATTTAGATCGAAAGCCTAAGGCTTATTTGAAATGCTTTCGAGTCCGTTTCCTGGGACTAGAATCAGTACTTGGTGTCTATTCGGGAGATCTAAAGAACGCTCCCATAGTAGTGATCCAACCCGTGACCTCCCGGTCGCTAGGCGGACATCATATCCACAACGCCACTTCATTTCCTTAGAGGTTTGGCTGCTGTATTGATGTTTAAGCACGTTATCATAGTTTACCGTACTGATTACGGTACTGATCACTGTGAAGTTCAGAGTGAGTCCAGTTATTAATTGTGTTTTCATCAGTCTAGTTTTGTTACTGTGTTTGGCCATGTTTTAATTAAAAGTTTGTCTGGTTGGTAAGCTGCTCTATCCCTTGTAAAGCGTGTAGTCCCTATGGGATTTGCTGTAATGTCTGCCTGTTTACAAATTATGTATCTGGAGTTAGTTTAAGCTGAAAATTATTGCTCTTCATCATTTGAGTGCTGTGAAAATGTTTGTGTGAAATTTGAAAACAAAAAAGTGTTGTGGTTTATAAGCTTTGAAGTAGTAAAGATTTTTATTAAAAACATGTAGAAAGTAAAAAAAAAGTTGCAATTCTGATGCCTTGGTTATGGGGATCTTGACCTTGGGACCAATTTTCATTTTAGGTTCCATCAATAAACTGACGTCACTGTTTATTAGGTAATGGTCACTTTGATACTTGCGAAGAGTTATTAAAACCTATCTAAAAATGCGGGTATTGTTGAACTTACCGGACAAAAAAGCATTGTGTAAGAAAGCCCTTGGCAGTCATTACAAACAATTTTGTCATTTTGTCTGATGGGACAACTGATGATACTAGCTTTTCTGTCAGGAATACACAAACTGAGCAGTTTCCATTCTGTTTGGCAGATGACAGGAACCTATAGTTCTATTCCCGTCTGGTATTGATATTATCATTGTAACACGCAAATCTCATTACCAGACAAAATACAACAGAGTGAACATCTGCAAATGTCAATGGCCAAGATATCATGGCAGATAAAATATCATTTAGTCTGTCAGCAGGTAGATAGGACCTGATAGTTGTATTATGTCTTGACGTCTTGACGATGTCTCTTTCATTGTTCATATTGAACCATCATTTCAATGCTGACTTCTTCTTATTTTTACACAAACTTTTGTATAAATTTTAAAGTTACAGGCCATACATTTTTAATGATTTTGTAGAAGTTTGATGGAGTTTATACATTGTACAATGTTCACAAGTGTTGAAATTAGCTAACTGAATAAATTATACTCCAAAGATAGGCTAAGTTCCCTACTCAAACATCCCAAGACTTAATATCAGTGCTACACCCAATTCTTGGAACAGTGCTAGATCAGAAACACTTTATTCTATTTCCAATCAAATGGTCAATACTGAAGTGAAATGACCAGAGGTCTAGATTGCCCCAGAGCAATTATGGTCCAATTTGTTTACACTTTCTTTGTTTGGTTTTTAGTAAGCGGCTTTTGGCCATATGCCACCCTTGATAGTTCAGTGAGTATCATAGAGTAATGAAGTGAAGTCTGTTGCTATTGATTTGACATTAACTTGAAACTGCTGTATAGCATCAGCCTTTGTAGGTGAATGGGAAAAGTGTGTGTGTGAGTGTGTGAGAAATTATGAATTATGAATAACTAATTGATTGCGTGATTGAATGGAGTGTTTGAATCATCACATGACTGTTTGCACTATTGCTGCGTTCATTGTTGGGTGTCTTCCTGCGCATTTTGTAATCAATTTCATAACAAAGTGGTGCTTCAATACTAGCAGTGCTATATAGTTACAAATTGTGAGGCATGGATAGTATGGTGGGAGACAGGAAAATGTATAGTCATTGTTTTATTAATGAATTTTGGATAATTGCTTATGTGACATTACTTCAACAGTTGCTGTAAAAAAGTTTCTTATGATATCATTTCATGTCCGTGTTTTGGATAATTAATTTATGACACAGTCTGGTTGGTGTATCTCTTTTTAATAAAAATATGAAAACTGGGTATCTCGTTTTTGATAACAATTATGAAACACGGCAATATTTGGCTGACTGTTTATTTTATTAGAACAATATTACATCGTTTCAAGGTTGTCATGTGTTTGTCTTGACATGTTAGCTGTCAAATTTTGGTAATAACTGAGGCAGTCATATGCCTGAAAGGACAAAGTGGGAGGGGCAATCTTGCAACAAAGTTATGACTAATTGACACCAGGCCCTGAGGAAAGTAATTGGTGTGAATATTATTGTTTAGAATGTCAGTGGTCAAAGGAAAACTTTCAAATGGTGTTGTCTACTAGGTTTATGTAACATGGATATACTTGTGTATGTTGAGGAAAAATGTCAATTGTAATTTATGTAATCGAACAGAATGTGAGTGTGTTTAGGAAGTTAAATGAAATGAAAGTAGAGACTTTTAATTGTTGGTTAGACCTTGTGCTGTTAATACAGAGTGGAAGCAGGTGTAGTTTCCCTTTTTAAAAATAATTTGCATTTACCCAAACAAATCAGTAAAGTTTGTGAAATTTTTATTCGTTGTTTAATTGCTTTATGTGGTTGCAAGAAAGAGTGTCGACTGTGACAGATTGGTATTCATTCAAACTGTTCAAAGAACATGGACATTTAATTATCTACTCATGAAGAAATGACTGTTGAAATAATTATCTATTTTGCAGTATCTGATTACAGTGGTAGATAGAAGTATTGTAAATATATAACAATATTTATAAACAAGGTGATAAACTGGTACATGACAAAGGATAATATCGGGTATTTTGTGTATCATAGCTTCAGTAATGATCGGGCCTTTGAGAGTTAGACAAATAATTGTTGAAATATTACACGCTGCTGACTCTGAGGTTTTGTTAACTCCTTTTAAACAATGATAGCTCATCTTGAAGCTTGTTTATCCCGCGAATAATTGGGGTTGAAAAATTGCAGTTTGGAATGCATTGAAGTTGAGGTCTATTGTCAATGCTGGTAATTTATCCATTGAAGTCTTTCTAAAGAAATATAAAAAAACGTATGTCTTTTTTTAAAAGCTATTTCTATGTAATGTATTGTAAATATTTGTTACTTAAAGGGATACTTAAGAATATTTTCTGTGTACATGTAAAACATGTTCAGGGCAAATGTTCTTATTGTTAGTGATTTATTATTGTTCTGAAAGGAGTACAGTTCTTCAGCTACATGTACATGTCTCAACAGGGCCCTGTGGAATAATTTGTGAAAAAAAAAATGTATACAAGTTGATGAACAGAAACTAGACAGCTGTCATGAAAAGGCATTTACATGTAGTGGTCCTTTAATACAGCTCTGAGTGCGAGCAACATTTATAGTGGTTGAAATAATGATACATAGTGAGGCATTGTTTGGATGTATTTACAGTGAAATATTCTCAAACTTAAATGAGGATTAATGGTTGAGATTAAAATAATAAAAGGTTTCAACAGCAGTGAAGGGTGTTTATATTATGTGTCATAAAATGCTTATTTTGGAAATACAGCTTTTATCAAGTTTTATTGTTTCATTAAGATATTGATATTTTCCGCAAAATTTGTCTAAGAACCAATATGTGTTTCCATTGATATGTATTATAATCATACAGTTTTGTGTGTTTCTCAGTTTTGAAAGTGTTTATCTAATTTAAGAACAGTACAATTAATTTTACATTATAAATATAGTTGCAGATTGGAACAAAAAAAGGAGAGCAATTAAAAAAGGTGGGTCCACTAAAATCTCTTGTGTGAAAATGTTAACAGTAACAATATCAATAAAAACACTATCAGACATTGATATGTGTGAAATAGTGAGATAGTGCAAACCAAGCTTTGTGAGATTTTGAGATTTATGTGGATATTAACAAAGGTGTTCCACTTTGAGATATTCTCATGCTGCTACTGGGCTCAAATCTGGACCCACCCCAGGGTTCAGTCTCTGGTATAGAGGATGTATCCAATGGTAAGTGATTTAGTTGTTATAACTTTCTGTCTGCTGAAACAAAAATATGAGCGCCACTCTGGAAAAATGGGGCTTAAGGCATGTGCGTAAAGTGTCATCCCAGATAAGCCTGTTCAGTCTGCAGTATAGAGGGGAGGGGGGCGGGCGCCGTCGGGTACATTCTGTGTTTTAAATGTGTTAACCTATTCTGTATCGATAAAGCTTACAATTTTGCACAGACCTATCTTTCTACTGTACTGATGTCATCATCATGTACGTGTCTTTAATGTACTTTAAATGTGCGTAATTACCGCCAGTTTGTAAATTATTGGATACCCTGTAATTACTATTAACAAAAACTTATTCAAAAGTAACAATAATCTAAATTTAACTCAAATCCAGTAAGTATTTTGTAATTTAATTTTGATTTATCACTATTAACAAAAACATATTCAAAAGTAACAATAATCTAAATTTAACTCAAATCCAGTAAGTACAGTACAGCCCACGCGGAACAAGCATATTTCGCGTTCCGCGGCGGAATGAAGCATCGAGTTGATGCCGAGTCGGCCGTCAAAGTCGCGTCAGTTCGCGGCGGCGCGTCGAATTTCCCCGCGATGCTTCGCANGGGGAAATGTGACTTTGTGTGCATGTTTATAAGTTTATGAGGTCCTTGCAAACCTGAGGCTGCATAATGTGAGGACCTCGGGTGTGGCCCAGCTCTCCTACCTAATTTGATTAATTAATAGACTCACACATTTTCTACCAACCTATGCCCTAACCTGCCCTAATCGGATAGTGGCTGTACAATTTTGACTGAATGCAATTTTGTTTTCTAATAATATTTATATTTTAATTAAGTGACGTATTTTCTATCTGAAATATTTATATTATAACTTTATTCTTATTCCCGTTATTCCGACATTATTCTCCCACTTACACAACAGTTGACAGTATACACAAAGATTGACAATTTGAATGACATTTTATTTCCCTTAACAACTTACTTGTGACTACCGGTCAACTACATTTTATACAATAGCAACTTAAGCAAGCATCTTATATTGTTTGTACATGTTTTCACTTACAATTTTTCTTGTACTAAAGAGACATGTTTCTATATTGCATTAATAGGATACAATAACTTTGTCTGGCTGAAACAATAAACAATACAGGAAGGAATTGCTCAAGGGCATTATAACATTGTGTCTTACATATTGCTGCAAAATTATCATGATCTTTCACTTTGTCTGACAAAGTGCACTGATTTGTAAGATAATCTATACTTTTGACATGCTGCATCTTAGACAACACTATTAAAAAGCAGTCCATTTGACCCTTGGCCAAAATAATATTAAAGAAACAATTGCAGGGACTTTTGACATTGACATTCAATTTGTGTTGTTATTCTGAATCTTTTTTTTATGTTGACCTTGATATTCTATGATGAAAAGTAATCAAAATAAAATTAAAGATGCAGTTATACTGTTTTAGCATTTGAGTACGTTGGTTGATTTTAGAAAATTGAAAATTTTTAGCTCAGGTTTGTGACTTCATTGTTTAGGGTGACATTTACCATGCTAAGTGAGAAATGGGTGACTTAAATTAGTGAGTTAATTGTAAATTGTCTTGGTTTCATAAGAAACAAATCTTGTTACCCCTAGTGTTATTAGTTCTCACCACCAATTCTCTCTGAGAAAAAACACTGTTTAACCCTTTGAGCGCTGGAACCGAATTTTAAAGGCCTTTGCTAACAGTTTGGATCCAGATGAGACGCTCACAGAACGTGGCGTCTCATCAGGATCCAAACTGTTTGCTATTCATATAGTGGTGTTAGAAAAAAAATCGAATAAATGCTAATTTTAGAAATTCAGCAGACGACATTTTAGCAGACGACAAATTTCCCAGCATGCAAAGGGTTAAGAACTTCCAGTTGTTTGATTGCTTAGCCATATGTCCCACACAACTTTATCTTAATTTATTGGTCATCATAAACAGCAGATTTAGAATTATGTTCTACAACCTGAGATCAACTTAGTTGATATTGTTCTTGGTAAACACATTTTAAGATAATTCATTCGTACATAAATGCGGTAAAAATGTGTTTGCTTTATAATGATAATAAGAGAAATGAAACAACAACAACAACTCTTTGAATATTGTGTTAACAGATTATGTCATAGATTTCTGATGCAGGTGCCAAAGTTAATTATGATTTGCTTTTACCAAAACTTGACATATATTTGTCCCAGAAAAAAGTATGACTCTTTAAAAAGTTAATACCAAAAGTTGAGTTGACAATCGCAAGGTGGACTACCAAGAAATGCAAATGGAACATTTTCATTCCATAGATATCAAAATTGGTCTANCATAACTTTTGACCCAGGGGTCAGATCAAAATTCCAAATAGTGCAGGGTCGCACATATGCTCATAGCTACCATGTGTGTAAGTTTCAAGGTTCTAGTGCTAATAGTGTAGGAGGAGATAGTGGCCAGGACGGACGGACGGACAACCGGACAGACGGACGGACAGACGGACGGCGGAGATCACCACAATATCCCCACCTTTTTTTCAAAAAGTGTGGGGATAATGAAACAACAACAACAACTATTTGAATATTGTGTTAACAGATTATGTCATAGATTTCTGATGCAGGTGCCAAAGTAAATTATGATTTTCTTTTACCAAAACTTGACATATATTTTTCCCAGAAAAAAGTATGACTCTTTAAAAAGTTGATACCAAAAGTTGAGCTGACAATCGCAAGGTGGACTACAAGAAATGCAAATGGAACATTTTCATTCCATAGATATCAAAATTGTTCTAATACCTATATCCATCTAGTTTTTTTATTGTGAGACAACATTAATATTAGTATTGAGACAATGCCAGTTCTTTCCCACAGAAGCACTCTGAAAACAAACCAATTACATTGATGTGTTATTCACCTAATTAGGCAAATTGATAATTTTTGGCAAGTATGTGTCTTTTGTTCAGAAAAGCTAGTTTATGTTGGAAGTGACACATACCTAAAGCACAACTGGTGAATGTGAAAGGAAACAAATCATTGTTGACTGGACAATAATTAAGCCTCATTCTGGGAAAACTGGGCTTAATGCATGTGCCTCAAGTGTTGTCCCAGATTAGCCTGTACTGCAGTCGGCACAGGCTTATCAGGGGCGACACTTTCCGCCTGCACTGGATTTTCATCAAGAAGAGATTTCCTTTAAACAAAAATTTCCATAAAACAGGAAAGTGTTGTCCCTGATTAGCCTATGCACACAATCAACACACATGTTTTCCCAGAACAAGGCTCGATTATCTAGGTTGTGCTTTATCTATTTTGCTTGATAACATGACAATTACATGTATGTGAATGTGTAATCTCCTGTACATTCACATGAATACAGCTTCTAAAAAATGTAAATCTTTAGAAAGAGAGCTTAACCCTTTGAGCGCTGGAACCGGATTTTGAAGGCCTTTGCAAACAGTTTGGATCCAGATGAGACGCCACAGAACGTGGCGTCTCATCAGGATCCAAACTGTTTGCTATTCTGGTAGTATTCTTTGGAAAAAAATCAAAGAAAATGCTAATTTTAGAAATTTAGCAGACAACATTTCAGCAGACGACAAATTTCCCAGCATGCAAAGGGTTAACAATTTGAAACAGAATGACTAATAAAAGAAGATGACATCAGTGTCAACATGATAGCCTAACATCTAGAGATCCTTCAATTTTTGCCAGCAATAAGTACAAGTATAATCACTTGTCCAAACAAAAACAGAAAGCTTGAACAACCCAGTCAAGGATTGAAGGAAGACCATGAATTTTGAATGGTCAGATCACTGTATGGCCTATCATGTAGAGATGAGAACAACCCTCATAAATATTCACACAAATGTTGAGTATGCCCTTTAGGTCAGTGAAACCGCTTACTTGCCAATTATTGGGTTGTTAGCCTGAACAGATTGTATGGTGCAAACTGCTTAACCCTTTGCATGCTGGGAAATTTGTTGTATGCTAAAATGTGGTCTGCTGAATTTCTAAAATCAACATTTTCTTCACTTTTATTCAAAGACCACTATCAGAATAGCAAACAGTTTGGATCCTGATGAGACGCCACGTTCTGTGGCGTCTCATCTGGATCAAAACTGTTTGCAAAGGCCTTCAAAATCCGGTTCCAGCGCTCAAAGGGTTAA
>VMBQ01005353.1:0-47157 GCA_007657795.1 Dreissena rostriformis | reverse complement strand
AACGAGGCATGTTTCATTTTATTGTTATTTGTGGACAATATGCATTTAAATCTTTCTGCTAAAATGCAATTAAAAACGTAACGGTCAAAAAGAAATTAAATAAGCAATCCAGACGATTTAGTTATATGCAAACGCAGGGTAATTGTTAAAAGAAATTTACTTTTCATTTTCGCCAGGATTTCAGAATTCCCCGAGAAGCATGCTTTTTGCATGCCTGCGTATGATGCAATACAACGTTGCTTGGTATCGTATTGCATTCAATCTTAAATATTTAAATTCGCTCGTACATTAATGGCCAAATTTTTGTTAAATTGATATTGTAAATTTATGAAATTATCGGGTATATATGCACATTAGAAAAGCGGTATGTATTCAGTTATCGATACCCATTTACTTCTTTCAATTTCGTTTATTTTCTTTGATCTATCGCGTGTTGGATTCGCCTTCACACCCATGAACGATAATAAAGTTGTTAACAATTAGCGCTTATCATTACTATTTTACCTAAACGAAGTCAACGCATTCGATACAGCTTTACTGCATTTGCAATTTACAGGAAATGTCACGGGTCAGTTAAATACACTGTATAATGCACACCCTTTGTGTCAAAACCGGATTAAACTTGATTGAGAAACAGACACAGTATGTATGCGTGGATTACGCTGGGGATTTTAATGTCTCATGTCAACGGTAATTCAGTCTTAATTTTGTTTAAAAATTGGACATAAATATTCGTTAGGAACTTAAATTCATCAATCGGTCTACTGACGAAATAGACGAAAATTAATGTTTGACGAATAATAATGGTTTCACAGTATCTACTTTTCCACAGGGACTCTAGTATGAGTATACTGTTTACCTTTCAAGTTCTTTGAGTTTTTATTGCACTGCTGCTTCATTTATGGCGCTCTCATGGCAATCCTACAGCGTTCTAGACAGGACGCAATAAAGACACCAAACCTCTGCTTTAGCTTTGAACATGTTCTTGGCGTAAAAACGGTTCTTCATGCGTTCTCATGATGACCCTACAGAGTCCTTGGCATCCTACCCTGTCGTGGGTCACTGTTAGAACGTCAGTTCTATGTGACATGGGTATTAGACTAATTTCATTTCAAACATTGATTTTTTATGCCTGTCTGGTTTTTGTTTTTGGCCTGTCTGTCTGTCTGTCATTCTGAATGTCTGTCTGTCCAAAACTTTAACCAATATTAAAGTTTTGTCATAACTTTTGCAATATTGAAGATAGCAACTTCATATTTCAGCAGCTCCATGAGATACACATGCATGCCAAATTATTTGGCATGCATGTGTATCTCATGGAGCTGCACATTTTGAGTGGTGAAAGGTCAAGGTCATCCTTCAAGGTCAAAGGTAAACTATTATTATTATGTGGTATTGTCAGTTTAAAGCGGCGCATTAGGGGGCATTGTGTTTCTGACAAACACATCTCTTGTTCGTAATTATATTGCCTAGAGCTACTTGCTTTTGCTTTGCTCCTTGTTCACAATGCTTGCCATTTTCATCTTTTTGAAAACAGATTCCTGTATAAAAAAAAAATTGTAAGTGATTTAGTTAGTAAACAAAATTATTTGCAGCACTGAAAAAGCATGTGCTAATGTCAATCCGAGAATATTAAGACTGAGTTCAGAGTATAAAGAATGAGTTTCAAATGATTCAGCAACATTTTCTCATGTTTGTTTTCTTAGATAGCAAAATCTCAAGCAATCTCTATGACAAAGAAGTGAGAAAATCACTTAGTGATGATGCAGGTACATGATAGCTAACAGGCCTCTAGCAATATCTATGACAAAGCAGTGAGAAAATCACATGAAGTGATGTTACATGAAACAGACATCTAGTTTTGACGGAAGCTGTAATTTAGGCTTTCAGTGTTGTTGTTGTAGGTGCTTCAGGTATATTTTCTCAGGTGTTAATTGTCTAATGATGTTTATAAATGAAAGTGAAAGAGTTAGTGGGATGGAATGGAGGTTGGGGGTATTTTAATGATAAGTGCCTGTGCATGTTTCATAATAGCACAAATTAAAATCATATAAAAGATATTGGCAAATTTTGGGAATTCAGAATTCCCTAAATTTGCCAATATCTTTTGTATGATTTTAATTTCCGAATTATTCAGAAGTGTAAGTGCTGCATTGTTTTGGTCCATGCTATGAACTTAAAATGATTATTGTGTACTGTACATGAGTTTTTTCATGTTATCATGCATTTCTGGCACCTGTTTTGATAATTACGCTGACATATCTTTGATTAATATTATGTCCAACAAGTGACTTAAATATAGAAGCATGACTGAACTGTACATTTGTAGATAGGAGTTAATGGTCATATAAGGGTGTGATTATTCCTATTGCCAAATATAGACACAGTTTACCAGAATATTTACAATGAAGTGGTTGAATCAGTGACTCAAGTGTTTGTATTAGACATCGGTCAGATAGCAGTCTTAATTGCTATTGAATTTTTATTAACTGGTTTTGGTTACATATCAATCGTTAGTGATTTTAGGGACATTTAATGAGGTGTCTATTTTGGTAAGAAGTATTTCGATGATGGTGAATTTAAGACTAATTTAAACAATTGATTTGGTGTAAATGAGAAATAAGTTTAATTTTCATGAAAAGGGTTTTTTCCTGATTTTAGAAAGAGCCTTAAAACAGACCCGATCTAAAAGTGATTTTTTTCCAATTTTCAGTAATATTTCTGTTTTTTTATGCCCCCTATTATATTGTTTTTGGCCTGTCTGTCTGTCTGTCAATCTGTCTGTCTGTCTGTCTGTCCAAAACTTTAAGAAATCTTTAAGTTTTGTCATAACTTTTGCAATATTGAAGCAACTTGATATTTGGCATGCATGTGTATCCCATAGAGCTGCACATTTTGAGTGGTAAAAGGTCAAGGTCATCCTTCAAGTTCAAAGGTCAAAAATAAAATAAAAATCAAAGCTGTGCATTAGGGGGCATTGTGTTTCTGACAAACACATCTCTTGTTTTTTCCATGAAGAAAAATTATTAAAGAAATTTTGAGTTTTTATTTACATTTAAATGAAGCGTTTGATGTTTAAGATTTAAAGTAAAAACTGAAATATGGAAACGCTGTGTTGTTAAATCTGTGGAGCATTTCCACTCCCGCAATATGTCAGAGAAGTTCTGGATACAAGATCAAAGCGAGGTCTCCCATTAATGGACTGATCTCCAAATAAAACAAATTACACACACATTTTTCCAATTGTCAAATAGTCAAAACTATATCAATATCTGAGTAATTAACTAATGCTGCATTAAGGAGAGATCTATCTAACGAGTAGTTAAACTTGCGACATTGTCACATAGCATTCACGCTCATGACAACATTCTGTATACAACAATATACGAAGAAAATTACTATTGCAATCAAAAAGAGCTTGAGCAATAGGGGTGAAAAGTGGGACTTATCTACGTACTTTGCCAACATAACAGTAATAAGTTCAAAAAGCAGCACAAATTTGACAGTAAACAAAACCACTTGCATCAATTTTTTTCCAGTTATGCAATAATTGCCCCTATTTAACTGTGAAGCTGTCACAAAACCACTTGCTTTGACATTTTTTCAGATATTCAATAATTGCCCCTATTAAACTGTCAAGCTGTCACAAAACCACTTGCTTTGACATTTTTCCAGTTATGCAATAATTGCCCCTATTAAACTGTGAAGCTGTCACAAAACCACTTGCTTTGACATTTTTCCAGTTATGCAATAATTGCCCCTATTAAACTGTGAAGCTGTCACAAAACCACTTGCTTTGACATTTTTCCAGTTATGCAATAATTGCCCCTATTAAACTGTGAAGCTGTCACAAAACCACTTGCTTTGACATTTTTCCAGTTATGCAATAATTGCCCCTATTAAACTGTGAAGCTGTCACAAAACCACTTGCTTTGACATTTTTCCAGTTATGCAATAATTGCCCCTATTAAACTGTGAAGCTGTCACAAAACCACTTGCTTTGACATTTTTCCAGTTATGCAATAATTGCCCCTATTAAACTGTGAAGCTGTCACAAAACCACTTGCTTTGACATTTTTCCAGTTATGCAATAATTGCCCCTATTAAACTGTGAAGCTGTCACAAAACCACTTGCTTTGACATTTTTCCAGATATTCAATAATTGCCCCAATTAAACTGTGAAGAGAGGATTTGTTGAGATTGTCATCTGCTACAATTTATCTTTACAAATGTGTTTAGGGCCGAACAACGCTTAGTGCAAGTCCATTTTCGTACCTGATGCACTTCTTTCACATGCAACACTTGATATGATAGATAAATGTGAATATCTATACAAGATATTATTTGATAAACTGACCTTGTACTTGATGTATCTGTCCTCAATATTTGTGTTTATCACATTCTTCAATGTTGGTGTGGTAGGGAGTGGGGGTTATGTATGGTTGTGGTTATTTTGATGCGAATCTAAATAAATAGGTTTAAGTGCTATTGACTAGCAAATCTTTACAAATGTGTTTAGGGCCGAACAACGCTTAGTGCAAGTCCATTTTCGTACCTGATGCACTTCTTTCACATGCAACACTTGATATGATAGATAAATGTGAATATCTATACAAGATATTATTTGATAAACTGACCTTGTACTTGATGTATCTGTCCTCAATATTTGTGTTTATCACATTCTTCAATGTTGGTGTGGTAGGGAGTGGGGGTTATGTATGGTTGTGGTTATTTTGATGCGAATCTAAATAAATAGGTTTAAGTGCTATTGACTAGCAAACGTTTCAAAGTTATTATGCTGTATTGTCAGTTTAAATTTTGAGATGATTTACCATTTACGTACAATAGGGGATACTTTTCTGATCACAAAGAGGCGCGTGAACTTCATTTTTCCTAAATTTAGACACACTTCAACAGTGCATGTTGCCACTTTTCACGCATAATATGTTGCATGTGTGATTGTAACAATGATTATTGATGGAAACGTTGAGAAAAGCCTACATATGATTTTGCACGGTTCCAGTGGGATTCAAACATACACCTACAGAAATCAGGCACTTCAATCAGAGTTAACAGCACCACAAAAGTGCGCATGCGCATACACGTAGCAGTACTTCATATACATTTCATTGAAATGGCCAGTATTTTTTAAAAAACATTACCATGTAAGCTACCGGTATATAATCAATATGCCCCTTTAAACACTCTAATTAGTTAATATTTAAAACGATTCTCACATGCATTTTTATGCTCCCCCCAAAATTTTGGGGGGAGCATATAGTCGCCGCTTCGTCTGTCCGTGCGTCCGTCCGGATTTTTTGTTGGGGCTATTTCTCAGCAACTAATGACCGGAATTCAATGAAACTTTATGGGAAGCTTCACTACCAAGAGGAGATGTGCATATTATCAGCGGGTTCTGGTCGGATAATTTTTCACAGAGTTATGACCCTTTGTAATTTTCCATTAACTGTACATATAGTGCAATTCTTGTCTGGGCTATTTCTCCGCAACTACTGACTGGAATTCAATGAAGCTTTATGGGAAGCTTAACTACCTTGAGGAGATGCGCATGTTATTAGTGGGTTCTGTTTAGATGATTTATTTAGAGAGTTATGGCCCTTTGAAATGTTTAAGTTGCTAAACCATCCATCGTATTATTTTGTCCAAAGTTATGCCCCTCAAGACGTTTCCTTTTATCTGAATATATAGTGCAATATTGTGACAAAAAAAACTTTGGGGAGCATCACCCGTCTCCAACGGTTTCTTGTTATGTACTATTTTCATGGACTAGTTAATTTGTGTATGAATTTAAACCTTTCAATTTTTTGCCATTGTAAACAGTCTGACAGATTATAAAAATTGGTATAAACTTAATCTCAATTTACCTCAAGGATAAACTTTTAATGATGAACTGTGCCCATTGAAGCAGGAAGCGCAGGGATTTAAATATTTGATAAAACTTTTAACTGTATTTTATCTTCAATCTTTTAAAGTTCAGTGTGAAAGTTTACAATCTTTTGAGACATGTCTCAATATTGAGCTTGAACAATTTTAAGCATGGAATAGTCAATTAAAATCTTGGTTGAACATGTGGGATATACCAATTTCTTTTTAGTGAAAAGAGATAATTTAGACTTCATGTTTTTAAACATACTGCAATTGTCAGACACTAAATGTTCTGCTTTACATTGGTGTCAACTGGTCCATATTTAATAACATTCTTACTTGCATTTTTATCCACTGCTATTAAGCAATAAACGAGGAGTAAAACTTGCATTTCCTAATCACACAGGAATGTGACCCATGGAAGAAACAATAATTGTGTGTATAAGGAATGATGCCGCTGTTTGCAATTGGTGTCATTCAGTTTTAAATTGTGTTCAGTTTTCAATGTCTATCTTTCAATTTTTGGTTTCTTTGAATGGAATACACCGTGACTGTGCTTGGATTAAAACATCTGTTGAGGTACTTGCTTGTTATTTTCATTGTTAACCCTTTGAGCGCTGGAACCGGATTTTGAAGGCCTTTACAAACAGTTTGGACCCAGATGAGACGCCACAGAACGTGGCGTCTCATCAGGATCCAAACTGTTTGCTATTCTGATAGTATTCTTTGAAAAAAATCGAAGAAAATGCTTATTTTAGAAATTCAGCAGATGACATTTTAGCAGACAACAAATTTCCCAGCATGCAAAGGGTTAATTTGATGATTAGTATTATACACTTTAGGAGTTTGAGCTGGTTTTTTGGGTGGACATATTCGATATTGTCAAGACATCCATTGAACGGAGTATGTGTTATATGGCTGTTATTATGGGCTTGAATGGTGGGGTATGGTATTTCAACCCACATAGAGGCTATAATTGGTGCTGCAAGTAGACTCTTTATTATGTTTGGTAATAGCTGTAGACATTATGTCAATACGTTTTTCAAAGACTTGTTCATTCAGAATTGTTTGTAGGTATTTTTTTCAATGAAGATTGACATGGGATTAGCTGATTATTCTTCATCATATTTAACTTAAAAATTCGTAAGTCCTTTTAAATGGTTTCTGTACAAAAGCTCTCCGGGATTCTAGTTTACCGTCAAATTTGGGATGCACATGAGTACAGCTTCTCAAATATTGTCTCTAGAAAGATATCTTCACAATTTGAATCAGAAAGACCTATGAAAAAAGATGACATCAGTCTAACGGCTAGAGATCCTTCATCTTTTGCCAGCAATCAGTACAAGTATAATTGCTTGTCCAAACAAAAACAGTATGAGTGAACAACCCTGCCCAAGGAAGAATGAATAGGTCATATTTGAAGGGGACCACTTGGTCAGATCACTTCCCATCCTGCAGAGATTGAAATTATAAACCCATCATATATGTATTTACCACCACAAATGTTGATTTTGCCTGGTTATATTCTCACAAAGCTTGAGTATGCCCTTTAGGTGAGTGAAACCAATTATTGAGTTGTTCCCATAATGTCTCTGAGGTTAATCAACACTTATTGAGTGAGAAATAGTTTTCATTCTGGGTAGGTAGATTATAAGAGCATTGTGAACTAAAGGGGCACTATCTG
The DNA here is from genome assembly GCA_007657795.1 of Dreissena rostriformis. Taxonomy (NCBI): domain Eukaryota; kingdom Metazoa; phylum Mollusca; class Bivalvia; order Myida; family Dreissenidae; genus Dreissena; species Dreissena rostriformis. The sequence continues at coordinate 39,587 of VMBQ01005353.1, read as the reverse complement.
ATGTGATTGTGAAGTTCAACAAAATTATTTTCAGGCCCCTATACAATTTCTGTCCAGCATATGTGGAGAATATTCTCAACTCTTCTAGGACCTTGCGTTTGCACTTCAACTGCACTACAACCAAGAACGCAACAGGGTCGAAATAATAACCCCATAGACGTTCTGAGAAGACTGTAACTTAAATCGCCGCATAATATCTGGTCTTCCTTGAACCTATTATCTACTTTTCCACAGGGACTCTAGTATGAGTATACTGTTTACCTTTCAAGTTCTTCAAGTTTTTATTGCACTGCTGCTTCATTTATGGCGCTCTCATGGCAATCCTACAGCGTTCTAGACAGGACGCAATGAAGACACCGAACCTTTGCTTTAGCTTTGAACATGTTCTTGGCGTAAAAATGGTTCTTCATGCGTTCTCATGATGACTCCACAGAGTCCTTGGCATCCTACCCTGTCCTGGGTCACTGTTAGAACGTCAGTTTTATGTGACATGGGTATTAGACTAATTTCATTTCAAACATTGATTTTTTATGCCTGTCTGGTTTTTGTTTTTGGCCTGTCTGTCTGTCTGTCTGTCATTCTGGATGTCTGTCTGTCCAAAACTTTAACCAATATTTAAGTTTTGTCATAACTTTTGCAATATTGAAGATAGCAACTTCATATTTCAGCAGCTCCATGAGATACACATGCATGCCAAATTATTTGGCATTCATGTGTATCTCATGGAGCTGCACATTTTGAGTGGTGAAAGGTCAAGGTCATCCTATAAGGTCAAAGGTAAACTATCATTATTATGTGGTATTGTCAGTTTAAAGCGGCGCATTAGGGGGCATTGTGTTTCTGACAAACACATCTCTTGTTCGTAATTATATTGCCTAGAGCTACTTGCTTTTGCTTTGCTCCTTGTTCACAATGCTTGCCATTTTCATCTTTTTGAAAACAGATTCCTGTATAAAAAAAAAATTGTAAGTGATTTAGTTAGTAAACAAAATTATGTGCAGCACTGAAAAAGCATGTGCTAATGTCAATCCGAGAATATTAAGACTGAGTATAAAGAATGAGTTACAAATGATTCAGCAACATTTTCTCATGTTTGTTTTCTTAGATAGCAAAATCTCAAGCAATCTCTATGACAAAGAAGTGGGAAAATCGCTTATAAGTGAATAAGTGATGATACAGGTACATGATAGCAAGCGCTGTCTATGACAAAGAAGTGCGAAAATCACTTAAAGTGATGTTACATGAAACAGACATCTAGTTTTGACATAAGCTGTAATTTAGGCTTTCAGTGTTGTTGTTGTACAGTACACTCCACGCGTTTTCCCCAAAAAACGCGCTCCCTCCGCGGGTTTTTTTCTGCTAGCGAGTGGTCACGCGGCGTTGGAAAGCGAGGTGAACTCGATAAAACGCTCGGCGTTACGCCGCGTTCGCTAATTCCCGCGGCGTGTATTACTTTAGCCTAGTCGGTAAATGCAGATGATTTCCGTTCTTATCAGTGACCGCCGCGCAACGCCGCGTTAGCAGTGTGCTACTGGGCATACCAAAAAATAAAATAAAAAAATAAAATCCAGTAATTATCTAACAAGACACCGTTATTTAAGTTGAATGTGTTTCGAATTTCGTAAACACGCGGACGCCATTATTAGTAACTGTACAAAAAGTTGGGAAATCGGCCTTTGTCGGAAAATCCGAGATAGATTTATTTGTCGTGTCAAAGCTTAGACCCAGTAATTACGGCCATTCAGGACTCAACTTTCGTAAAACACGTGTTCAATTAACTGTTAAACTCCACCCTTTGTTCCCTGTAAAAGATTCGAAAGGCGGAGCTAAGCACGTGCAGTTACATATTTCGACGGTTGCTATTGAGTTATAAACACCCGATTGGTTTTGCGTGTTGATTGCCAAACAAAGGAAGCCAATTTTGTCGGCGAGAACAGTGTGTTTTTCATGCCTTCAGACAGGAAGCGGTTTTTCTTTGATGACGTCAAACTGTCAATTCACACATATTGCGAATTTTTGCGAGACTTTTAATAGGGTCCTCGGTCATTTGTCTACATGTTCAGTATAGAAAAAACACCCGCTTACATGAAAACTTTGGATTAAATTATCAAAATAAAAACAATGTTGCAAACTGTGATTATATTAATTGGTAAGTATCAGTTAAAAGACGACGTTTTGTTTGTCGTAAATCAACGAGTTTTCTATACAACAACAACTACTTCTACAACCACGTCGGGATCGATCTATCTTGGTTGTTTTTTTTAATTGTATATATTATACTACATGTATGTACTTTTAATAAATGTAATTTTATTTGAAAATCAGGAAGTCAAACAAAATTAAATTGATCGTTATCTCGTAAAACGCGGAGTTTCCCCGCGTTGCCAACGCCGAGGGCCGCCGCGTCGGCTTATCAATTTTGCCGATCGTTAACCGCCGCGTCCAAAATCATGCAAACGCCGCGTATCGCGGGATTTTCTTAATCTCCCTCCAGGTCAATCCCCGCGGAGTAGCGAGGTAAATTGGGGAAAACGCGTGGAGTGTACTGTAGGTGTTTCAGGTATATTTTCTCAGGTGTTAATTGTTTAATGATGTTTATAAATGAAAGTGAAAACGTAAGTGGGATGGAATGGAGGTTGGGGGTATTTTAATGATAAGTGCCTGTGCATGTTTCATACATAAATGAGCACAAATTAAAATCATATAAAATATATTGGCAAAGTTTGGGAATTCCAAATTCCCATAATTTTCCAATATCTTTTATATTATTTTAATTTCTGAATTATTCAGAAGTGTAAGTGATAAATTGTTTTCGTCCGTCCTATAAACTTAAAATGATTATTGTGAACTGTACCTGAGTTTTTCATGTTATCGTGCAATTCTGGCACCTGTTGTGATAATTACCCTTATATATCTGATATTAAATGTGTATGTCCAATGAGTGACCTTAATAGAACCATGACTGAAGTGTAGATAGGAGTTAATGGTCATGTAAGGGTGTGATTATTTGTATTGCCAAATAAAGACACAGTTTACCAAAATATTAACTATGCAGTGGTTGAATCAGTGACTCAAATGTTTGTATTAGACATCGGTCAGATTATGGTCTGAATTACTGTTGAATCTTAATGACCTGGTTTTGATAAGGTCTCAATCCTAAGTGATAAGTGACATTTAATGAGGTGCCTATTTTGGTAAGAAGTATTTCGATGGTGGTGAATTAACGACTTATGTGGAACAGTTGATTTGGTGTAAATGAGAAATAAGTTTAATGCTGATTAACAGGGTTTTTCCTGATTTTAAGAAAGAGTCGTAAAACAAACCCGATCCCAAATCAAACAGACCCAATCTTCAAAGTGATTTTTCCCAATCATCATTTATATATTTCCCTTTTTTCCATGAAGTAAAATTATTATAGAAACTTTTAGTTATTATTTACATTTAAATGATTCGTTTGATGATTCAGGTTTAAAATTAAAACTGAAATATGAATTCTCTGTGTTGTTTAATGCGTGGAGCATTTCAACACTTGCAAACTGAGCAATTTGTCCGCAAACTGAGCAAATATGTTCAAGATGTTCTGGTTACAAGATCAAAGTGAACATTCCCAGGAGTGGACTGGTCTGCAAAAAAAACAAACGACACACATTTGTCCAATTGGGATCTATGTCAATATCTGAGTAATTAATGCAAGTAATTAATTAATGCAGCATTAAGGAGTGAAATGCAACCAATCGTGTCGTTAAAATTGCAAGATTGTCAAGGGAAGCGGAAAACGACAACAAGCGAGGCCTGGTATTGTAATGGGGGGGGGGAGGGTTAGGGGTCGGGTTAGGGTAAGCCTTAATCCTAACCCTAACCCGACCCCTCATCCTAACCCTTACCCTAACCCTAACCCAGGGTTATCTCCCCTATACCAGGCCTCGCTCGTTGTCTTTGTCCGCTTCCCGATTGTCACATAGCATTCACACTCATGACAACATTCTGTCTAACAATATGTGAAGAAGATTATAATTGAAATTAAAACAGCTTGAGGAATAGGGATGAAAAGTGGGACTTTGCCAACATTACAGTAATAAGTTTGAAAAGCAACATAAACATTACAGTAAACAAAACCACTTTCATAGAAATGTTTGCCGTTATGCAATAATTCGTTTTCCATTTTCATAATCGTTTTCTGTACGATTGATTTTTAATTTCAATTCGTTTTCTGTCAAATACAAATCGTAAAAACGATCCTTATCTGTTGCCCTGTAAATTAATTTGTCGTTTTCCAGCTTAGGCCAAGTAATTACGGGACTCAACTTGTGTAAAACACGTTCAATTAACCGTTAAACTACACCTCCGTTTTCTGAAAAAGATTTGAAAGGCGGAGCTAAGCACGGGTTGACAAAGGAAGCCAATTTTGTCGGTGTAACTTTTTGGCTTCAGACAGGAAGCGGCTTTCCTTTTGATGACGTCAAACTGTCAATTCACACAGATTGCGAATTTGTGCGATACTTTTAATAATGTCATTGCTCCTTTGTTTACATGTTCAGTATAAATAACCACATGCTAACATGAAAACTTTGGATTAAATTATCAAAATAAAAACAAGGGTAATGTTGCAAACTGTGATTATATTAATTGGTAAGTATCAGTTAAAAGACGATGTTTTGCTTGTCGTAAAACAACAAGTTTTCTATACAAAAATATTACCACTGGATGTTAATGATGATGCGCATCAACTCTGCGTCATATCGCGGTTTGCCTCGGCATGTCTCGGCGGACAGATGCGAAACATCGTGGCGAAATGAGACGTGCCTCCGCATACTAACGCGGCTTCAACGGCCGACTCGGCAGCGACTCGTTGCGCCTTGCAGACTCCGCGGATCGCGAAATATGTTTGTTCCGCGTGGGCTGTACTGTATGGCAAGCACTTAGCATACTATTATAAGCACATATCATATGATTTAAACCCACATCATTTCAATGAAACAGCCAATATATCAATTGTCAACAGAGGGCAGATGAGGCATTCCATAAATATAACTCCCCTTTAGACACTATAATTAGTTAATATTTCAAATGATTCTCACATGCATTTTTATGGACTATTTTTATGAACTAGTTATTTTGTGTATAAATTTAAACCTTTCAATTTTTTGCCATTGTTAACAGTCTGACAGATTATCAACATAGGTAAACTTAATCGCAATTTACCTCAAGAATAAACTTTTAATGAAGAACTGTGGCTATTGAAGCAGGAAGTGCAAGGATTTAAATATTCGATAAAAGTTTTAACAGTTTTTTATCGTCAATCTTTAAAAGTGTCAGTGTGACAGTTGACAGTGTTTTGAGACATGCTTCAATGTTGTGCTTGAATGATTTAAGCATGAAATAGTCAATTTAAATTTTGGTTAAACATATGGGATGCACTTATTTTATTTTAGTGAAAAGAGATTATTTTGACAACAATTGTTGATTGTTGATAAACATACTGCAATTGTCAATTGTTCTGCTTTATCAGAGTGTCAACTGGTTCATATTAAATAACATTCTTACTTGCTTTTTCATCCACTGCTATTCAGCAATAAACAGGGAGTAAAACTTGCATTTCCTAATCACACAGGAATGTCAACCAATTTAGAAGTAACAATTGTGTGTATTGGGATGATGCTGCTCTTTTCAACAGATTCAGTTTTAAATCTTATTCTGTTTTCTTAGTCAGTATTATAATTGTTGGTTTCTTTTAATGGAAGACAGCGCTATTAACACATCTTCTGAGGTACTTAAAGTTGTTTGCTTATTATTTTTTTGGAAGATTTTAATTTGTTAATTTGATAATAAGTTTTATATACTTCAGAAGTTTGAGCAGGTTTTTTTGTGGACGTATTGTAAAGATGTCCATTGGAGGCAAGTATGTGTTATATTGATGTTATTATGGGCTTGAATGGACAAGTATAGTATTACAACCCACAAAGAGGCTATAATTGGTGCTGCAAGTAGACTCTTTATTATGTTTGGTAATAGCTGTAGACATAATGTCAATAATTCTTTCAAAGACTTGTTCGTTCAGAATTATTTTATGGATTTTTTTTCAATGAAGATTGACATGGGATTAGCATAATTCGAATGTAGGTAGGTCTTCATCATAGTGTACTTATACATTCACAACTCGTTTATAAAGGTCTCCCGGATATTAGTGAATGGGAGGCATTAAGTATTGCTCTTGTCCGTCTGTCCATACCTATGTGTTGTCCCGAAGCTTGCGTTTTCATTCCTTTTCAACTGCTTAGTGGATCTTGCTCAAAATTTCACAGTTGAATGACCTTAATGTATAGGTGATTACCAAGAAAGTAATTTTAGCCGTGATATTATTGTTGGCAGAATTATTGCCCTTTGTCTGTTTAAGTTTTCAACTTCTTTTTATTTCTACAGGTTAGATATCACTCAAACTTTCAAAGTTGAATGACCTTAATGTGTTCCAATATGGAATGATGTTTTCAACGTCTCTTTGACTACTTTGTGGATCTGATCAAACTTGCACAGTTGAATGAACTCAGTGTGTAGATGATTGTGTAGAATGAAATTTTGGCTGTGACAAGTTGTGGCAGAATTATGGCTTTGTCTGTTTTTACACTACAGAATATAAATTAAAGTCTCAAAATGTTGTGTTTTCAACTTGTCTTTAACTATAACGAATGTGAAATACATATAGCAGACAAATATCAAATGCCTTATATGAGCCACTCTCTGGGAAAAGGGGGCTTTATGCATTTACTTAAAGTTTTGTCCCAGATTAGCCTGTGCAGTCTGCATAGGCTAATCTGTGATGACACTCTACATAAGGAGTAACTTTACACTTTGTGTAAGGAGTAACAAAGAAGAAAATGTTGGGATTTTGTTTGTGCTTCTGAACGTGAATGATTAACCAAGAGAGTTGAATGTCCTGTATCAGTGATGTTGTATTTATAAACATTGGTAATAATGTTTTTCATAAATATTAATATAATCATCTGATCTCTCATCTTCGTGGGTGGTCCTGTCTGGGGCACTGACCAGCTTCCTCCAGGTGTCTTGGTTTTTCCGAGGCTCTCCAGTTGTTCCCACGTCTTGCCCATCTGCTCGGTATCTGCATCCAGGTCTCAAGGCTGCCCTCTTTTCCTCTTTGAAGTGAGAGATTGCTCTGTCGTTTTGGATGCAGGTTTGGGAAAGTGTGTGGCTTATACCCATCGCCAACATCTCTGAAGGATGAGTTCTTCAACGGGCTGCTGCTTAACGGCTTAATGGCCTGCTGCTTTGTTCTTCTCCATAATAAATAAATATTAATAAAGCTATTATAAAATGCATACAGATAGTCTGAAATATGGATTTGGATTAACAAATCATTTAATTGGAAGGCCAAAAAGGCCGCATTATTTCGTATTGTTTGATGTATTGTTTGATGTTTGCAAAATTATATGATATTTTGAAAAGAAAGGTGTTTTTACGTCTGCCAAGGGGTAATAAGCAATAAGGATTGATGCAACACCAACCAATTTTACCCCTGAAGAAATCCTGAAATAGATACTAAAATTCTTATCAAAGCAGAATGCATTTACAGAGCTGTACAGGTGTTTGTATGGTTACACATAACCCTATTAAGGATTTCAGTTGAAACAGTTACTGTATGCTAGCTCACTTAAAATTAACAGAAATGCTTGAGAGAAAGTGTTATCTTTAATTGGATAATAAGGTGAATTTATACATATCTGGTAGATATTTCAAGTCTAAACAATTCAGCAAGGCTCAAGGAAAATAGGGCTTAATGCATGTGCGTTAATTCACTTTCCGTCTAGACTGGATTTTCGTTTAGGAAATACTTCTTTAAATCAAAATATCCATAAAAGTGGAAATGGTTGTCCCTGATAAGCCATGCATTAAGCCCCGTTTTCCCAGAGCGCGGCTCAATTTTATTTGATCCGAGTAAATAATTGGCCTGTTTGTTCTGCTGGGATATAAAGCATGTTGTAATTGACAGAAACAACCTTAGCAACATTCTGTGCAAGCAGGTTTTATCATGATAACCTTAGTGATTATACCAACAGAAATATCTTTGAATCTGCGCTAAAACCTAATGATTGGTATGCATCTTGTGTTGAGTTAGAGCAGTTTTGAACTTAGATGTAATCATGTTAAGATTTTTTTATGAAATCAGACATGATTATTCTAAATAAGGTACTTGAATTGTGCCTGTTGGGTTACAATAACTCCTGATGATGCATTCAGCGTGTTAGCATTGAACGGACATGCTTCATGTTCTTTTGTTGGGATGGGGTTATTGTGTTCTTGGATAATTATTGGATAATTATAGGCAGAATTCTCTGCATGTGAACGTCCCTAGAACTGTAGAGCTGTGGGAAGGCGGAAGGTGGAATAGCAATAAGTGCAGTGTAGCCTATGTGATGAATGGATTGAAGTGATGAGTGGATTGTAGCCTTTGTGATGAGCGGATGTAATGTTCATTCATGTTTTGTTGGTCTAATGACTGTGTCTGTGGCGTGGATTCTGCAAGGAGGATTGTTAGGGAGGAATCCAGAGGTGCAAATGGTGGGTGTTACTGGGTACATCAGCCATTGTTCATCGCTTGTTTAGTGTTCTGGTGAGGTATTAAAAGAGGTTGGGCATATGTCTCACAGCTCATGAAAACTTATAATTTATATAAGGACCACGCTCTGTGAAAAGGGGTTACATGTAAATGCATGTACGTAAAGTGTTGTCACTGGGATGACACTTTCCCGCTTAACTGGATTTTTGTCAAGAACAGTCTTCCTTTAAACGAAAAATACAATAAAAGCAGAAAGATTCGTCCCTGATTAGCCTGTGCAGACAGCACAGGCTAAGCTGGGACGACACTTTACGCACATGCATAAAACCCTCTTTTCACAGAGCGAGGCTCATGTATATTTATTGAGCTGTTGCTGGTAATATTTCTATTGACCACAAATGGCATCTAAATTATGTGGCTATTGCCATGCAGGGGAAGTATGTGGTGATAAAGAAGACCTGAGTCTGACAGTGAGTCATGGTCCTATATCATTACACTGTTGGGAATGGGAGGAAATTGTTCTGTCCCTACTGAAACGGGACACCATTTCCTATGGCATTGTTTGTGACAGTCTTGCGTGTTTAGTGATTGGAAGTAAGAACCGTGGTCATACTACTCTTGGGTGTGTTTTACATCGGAAGTTAGGCAGAAGGTATCAGCTCTTATTGTTATGTCATATCATTTCCATTTGTACAGTTTGGTTTTTTGTTAACTATTAAAGTGGAAATGCTTTTTGTGACTTATCCACTACCCAACCCATGGGAAAGACGTCGGACCTCGGACAAATCCGATAAAATTTGACAAGGTCCGATAATATTTCCGAAATTGTCGGACCTCGTGTCCGACAAAAAAAAGCAGCACTATGTCAAACTTTGATTAAAAATGAACACGAAACTAGAAATATGTAAACAAAATACGGACTAATAAATGTTTATTTTACTTTGATAGATTATTTAATTTTAAAATAAATTTTACCAACCAGTCGAACTGGCTGTTTTTTGCTGGTGACGTAACTCCAAGCGCGATTCTTAGAACCAGTCAAATATTGCACCTTGTTTCGTGACGTAGGCGACACATCATTGATTGATTGAATTGAATTTTACTGGCTTCGAGCGTTGTGATGATCGAAAATTGTATTGTGTCAATATTTGATAAACATTGTGAACGTCATAATAATACGCCATAATAATAAAAATAAACTCTACAAAGGGTATTTTCTATTCTGTGTTTAAAGAAGGACGAGGTTGGATAAAATCTGGTGAGGTCCGATAAATTTTAAAAGTTATCGGACCTTGCGTCCGACAAGATTTTTTCGTCTTTCGAATGGGTTGCACTACCATAAAGGAATTTTATTTAAAATGCTATTTAAGGAATTTATTAGACTGAAATTGTGGGAATCAATTATTTCAGATTCTATAGTCTCAAATAAAATTATACCCAAACAATGCAAGTCCTGTTTGTAGTTAATTCACTGTTATTGCTAGACATTTATAAACTGTTAACTGAATGGGCACACCATGGTATTACATGAAATTCCTCACATGTTTAGGGTAGGAAGATTACATCGACATCTGGGTCATACAGATTGCATGTACAGCTGCTTTGGGTTTTCTCATTTATGAATGTTTATATTAGCAAATGGTTTACATGAGAAAGTGGTCCTAGGCACATGAAATTGAGGTTTTCTGGGAAATGCAAACTTGTGCTATACACATTTGTACAAAGGGGGTTAAATGCATGTGCGTCAATTGTCGTCCCGGATTAGCCTGTGCAGTCCGCACAGGCTAATCAGGGACAACACGTTCCGCTTTTATTATATTTTTTGTTTAAAAGAAGAAAATTCAGTTTAGGCGGAAAGCGTCGTCCCTTATGAGCCTGTGCGGACTGCGAAGGCTAATCCGGGACGCCACTTGACCCACATTTATTTAGTTATTACCTATTACCTGCAAATTTAAGTGTTTGAGTGTATATATATCTCACCCCTCATGGCTCAGTTCTCTTGTCTCGTCCACAGGTGGTGAGGAAAGATGCATGATGGAAAATGGAGTTGACCCGGTCGCGCAGCTGTTTGACGCGTTCTGCCATGCATCGACATGCCGTGCCATCATCAGCGCGTTCCAGGCACTCACAGACCACGTGGGGCTCACGCACGCGGACCATCGCAACTTCTACAGGAAGCTGAGGGCGCGCGTGGACACATGGAAAGCACACGCTCTATGGGCGAAGCTCGACAAACGTGCCAACCACAAGGAGTACAGACGTGGAGAGGCATGTGCAAATACAAAGGTACGTGCTATATCGCTGTTAAAAAATAGTGTGGGTGCTCATTGTATATTTGAGCCACACTCTGGGAAAACTGGGCTTAATGTATGTGCGTAAAGTATCGTCCCAGATTAGTGTGTGTAGTCCCCACAGGCTAATCAGGGATGACACTTTTTGCCTAGCCTGGATTTTGGTTTAGAAGAGACTTCCTTTAAATGAAAAAAAGAAGTGTAAAGTGTCGTCCAAAATTTGCCTGTGGCAGTGTGCGGACTTCACAGTCTAATCTTGGACTTTACTTTACACACATGCATTAAGTCCGGTTTTCTCAGAACCAGGTTCATTTGCAGTTCTTGTGACAAATGTTTTGCTTCCTTTTTTTTTGTATAAATAAATTAGAATTAAAAGTATTTGCAAATTGTTTCTACCAGATGATATTGTGATCCATGACTAGTATGATTAGAAAGAATGCCATGTGTGTTAAGAACTTGGCTAATATTAAATTTGAAAGATATATGAGGTTTCTGAATGGCATTGATACTTGGATATTAAAGACTTCTGATTAACAACAAGCATGTAAGGAAAAATGTAAACAAACGTTATCTTGATCCATCTGATATTTCAGTACATGATGTATTATTTATATTTTAATGTTAATTGTTGTTAGGGATGTTAACCTAATATTATTTAATCACGAAAGTGAGTATTCTTACAAATCAGTGAACTTAAAATTCCACCTTGTTTCAGGTTATCATCATTGGGGGTGGAATATGTGGCCTGCGGGTTGCCATAGAGACTGCGTTGCTAGGGGCTCGCACTGTCGTCGTGGAGAAGAGGGACCGATTCTCGCGCAACAATGTTCTCCACCTGTGGCCTTACCTGATAACTGACCTGAAAAACCTCGGTGCTAAGAAGTTCTATGGAAAGTTCTGTGCTGGAGCCATTGATCACATTAGTAAGTGGAGCTGCCCGTGAATGGACTGAAATTGGCTTTTATTTTTACTATCCAACATTTTTCAACAAGTCTTTACCAGACTTTATATAAATATTTGTGTGTTTATAATGATATAATTTATAAGTTTGATAATCAGCCAAAACACTCTTGGCATAGTGGAGCTAAGGTTCTTGAATTATACAAATAGTCTTATCTTTCCTGAATTTAATGAAAAAGTTTCGGGTTATATAATCCTTGCCATCTTAAAAAACCCATATCACCCAAAGAATTGCTGAGTCATGGCTCTGATTGATCTAAAAAATGCACCTTTTAGCTCTTAACCCTCTCTATAGTAGGTCTTCTGTCAATTCCTCATTGTTCATTTAAACAAGAATGCATTTACCCACATCCTACATTTTCCTCCAATTAAAAGAAAGAGGTTTATTTTATCATAAAAAAGTAAATAAATCTTTCAAACTGTTTTCCATTATTTTTCAGGTATTCGACAACTGCAGTGCATCCTGCTGAAAGCGGCTCTGCTAGTGGGCGTAGAAATCCACCTGAATGTCGGCTTTGAGGATATCATTGAGCCAACAACCAAAGGTAGGTCACTGACATTGAACAGCTGCAATCATGACAACTGCCAGTACAGAACAAACCTTATACAGCCCTAGGTGTCCAGCATTAAACCATTACCCCTAAAGATCATCATTAAAACACAGCCCTAGGTGTCCAGCATTAAACCATTACCCCTAAAGATCATCATTAAAACACAACCCTTATGTGTCCAGCATTTATACATAACACCTAAGTTTCTAGCATTAGAATATAACCCTTAAGTGTCAAGCATTAAAACATAACTCATAAGTGCCCAGCATTAGAACATAACTCATAAGTGCCCAGCATTACAACATAACACTTATGTGTCCAGCATTTATACATAACACCTAAGTTTCTAGCATTAGAATATAACCCTTAAGTGTCAAGCATTAAAACATAACTCATAAGTGCCCAGCATTAAAACATAACTCATAAGTGCCCAGCATTACAACATAACACTTATGTGTCCAGCATTTATACATAACACCTAAGTTTCTAGCATTAGAATATAACCCTTAAGTGTCAAGCATTAAAACATAACTCATAAGTGCCCAGCATTAAAACATAACTCATAAGTGCCCAGCATTACAACATAACACTTATGTGTCCAGCATTTATACATAACACTTAAGTTTCTAGCATTAGAACATAACTCATAAGTGCCCAGCATTACAACATAACACTTATGTGTCCAGCATTTATACATAACACCTAAGTTTCTAGCATTAGAACATAACCCTTAAGTGTCAAGCATTAAAACATAACGCATAAGTGTCAAGCATTAAAACATAACGCATAAGTGTCAAGCATTAAAACATAACGCATAAGTGTCAAGCATGAAACCGTTTACCCTTAAGGTTAGCATTCAAACTTAACCCTTAAGTGTCCAGCCTTTAAACATAACCGTTAAGTGTCAAGCATTAAAACATTTACCCTAAAGGTCAGCATTCAAACATAACCCTTAAGTGTCCAGCTTTTAAACATAACCCTTGAGTGTCCAGCATTAAAACATAACCCTTAAGTATCCAGCATTAAAAAAACCCTTAAGTGTCCAGCATTAAAACATTATCCTGAAAGGTCAGCATAAAAACATAACCCTTACTGTCGAGCATTAAAACATAACCCTTCAGCGTTGTGGAAACATAATTATTTTGCCACATGTCATTTTTGGGTATTCATATTCAAGAAATGGTTTGAACTTATGTAAAAATATTTAAAATATATATTTTAAAATCAAATATATTAATAATATTTTTGTTTGTGATTTTGTATTTTCATTCAAAATCCACTGATTGAACCCAAGCTCACAACTTATTCATCTCAAGGTGTATACCATGTCCCTCACTCAGATCCATCTTGTTTCAAGAAAATGGTGAAAAAGTATTTAGACATTGTAATTTATTGTTTGCTGCATCCATTTTGCATTTTGGATATTTCACAAACATCGTCCAGAAGACCGTTTCAATAGATGGAGCCAGTATGTGATCTAACGCTGTTGTGCTGAGACTCACATCTTGGTATTCCAAAAAGTATTCCACAAAAATCCATTTAATATGCCTGGATTGTTTTGTATTTGACAAGATGGAAACATTTTCTGATGGGAAATGCTGCTTGCATCTTAATTAAGGACAGTTGTTGTTGCAGTATGGAAGAAATATTTAGCAGATAAAACAGTGTGACATTCTACCTTGGTATCTTTATAAAAACATGAAGACAATATATTGCCTGTCAGTCTGGTGTCTGCCTTGTATCTGTCTATTGTCTGAGGAAGAGAGCATCGTTCTGGGAAAACGGGGCTTAATGCATGTGCGTAAATGTCATTCCAGAATAGCCTGTGCAGTCAAATTAAGGTTGAATTATTGGATGGAAGAAATATATAGCAGATAGAACAGTGTGACATTCTACCTTCAATGAAATAGTCTGGTATTATCTGGAAATGATGTCTGATGTAATGCTGAAGCTGGTCTGGGACCAGTTCTAAGCATATTGATTGTCTGTTCTCTATCGGTTTGTTTATTGCTTATGCCTATGTAATCCTTTTGAGTCACCACATTCTTCACTTGAAGAACTTTTACATTTTCTTGGGAAAGAGTATTGTTTTGGATTACATCTTACAAAAAATCCTTAGAAGAAGGGGTGTAAAAATCGGTTAAAGCCACTCGCTCATCAGGGGGCAACAGCTGCCTGGTGGCCCTTATTAACTTTGTTGTTGCCCTATATTTTGCGTTGTGTCAAAGTCATCATCTACCTATACATGATTTTTCTAATAATAAAGTGTCATTATCAACCCGAGCACCAGCTTATCAGGGACGAGACTTTCCGCCTAAACTGGATTTTCATCAAGAAGAGTCTTCCTTTAAAAGAAAAATACAATAAAAGTGTTGTCACTGATTAGCCTGTGCGCACATGCATTAAGCCCAGTTTTCCCAGAGCAAGGCTAAAGTAAGTTATTAAACCAGACCTTTAAATGGCCACCTTGTGATCACAAAGGCCAATCTAACATGTTCATGTATAATATCTCTTTCAGTGCTGGAACCGAATTTTGAAGGCCTTTGCAAACAGTATGGATCCAGATGAGACGCCACAAAACGTGGCGTCTCATCAGGATCCAAACTGTTGACTACATGTATTCTGATAGTATTCTAGGAACAAAAAAAGTTATGTTGTTTGTGTTTTACAGGCACAGGGTGGCGAGTGAAGGTGGACCCAGAGAATCATCCACTCTCCGAGTACGAGTTTGACGTGCTCATTGGGGCTGACGGCAAACGTAACACACTGAAAGGTCAGCCACGGGGTTTCATAAAATATGACTTGAAATGGAAAATTACTACTTAATTCAAGTGATCAGTTGTAACTTGTCAAATAAGTTTACTTCAAATCATTGGGAAAAAAATAGTATGCTGGCATGAACAGCTCCTTAGTTTCAAACTTGTTCAACTAGTTGCTGTACAGGACTGGTGTATTAGGCATATTAAACAAATATACCATAGAATCCCTTATGAACACCCCAATCATAATAAACGCCATCACACCTTCCTTATTTTTTGAATGCACAAACTTCTAGGCTCTATTAATGCTGTATTTTTCTTAAACTTTCAATACATATTCTTGATGAAGGTAAATGTTTCACAAAAAAAAGATTGCATAATGACACAGTCAAATTAATATGTTTTTCTTAGAGTAGTATACATGGAAGTAAGCCATTATTTTGACTTAGTAAAAGCAAAAGGGGGCGATATATACAATATTATGTATGTATGGTATATGTTACTTCAATTTCACCCCTGTATATTAACCCTTTCCCACTCTGAAGCAAAGTGTAAAAGGCTATATGCAAACAGATTAAAACCAGAATAGCCTGCGAGTAACTCGCAGTCTATTCTGGTTTTATACTGTTTGCTGCTCATCAGTACCATACGGTTGGGAATGAAGCCTTTAAAACTTGAATCTATTACGAAAGGTCTTTAATTTAATTCCATTTTCTAAGGGAATACAAACGCGTCATAGTGCTTATCTGAGTAGTAAAGGTTTAATGCAAGTGACCAGTTGTTACTTGTCAGATAATTTTACTTAAATTCCTTGGAAAATAACCTTATAAAGTCAGAAAGGCAAAGAATGTATTAAAGGTATACTGGTATCAAAAACTGCTTGGTTTCAAACATTTTCAACTAGTTGCTACACATGTGGCATATTTAACTAGTATACTGTATAATCCCTAATAAAAGTGCCTACCTTAATAAACGCCACCTCCACCCACATTTCAGGCTTCAAGCGGAAAGAGTTCCGTGGCAAGCTGGCGATCGCGATCACAGCCAACTTCATCAACCGGAACACGCAGGCCGAGGCGCGCGTGGAGGAGATCTCGGGCGTGGCGTTCATCTTCAACCAGAAGTTTTTCAAGGACCTCAACGAGGCTTATGGCATCGACCTCGAGAACATCGTCTACTACAAGGACGAGACCCACTACTTCGTGATGACAGCCAAGAAGCAGAGCCTGTTGGAGAAAGGCGTCCTCAAGCGGGTAGGTGTTGGCCTGGTTTTGGGATTTCAGGCTGGTTTTGCAATTTGTGTTCACTAGGTTTGAGGTCAAATGTATCATAGGTTTGGACTGGTTTTGTGGTTTCCAGCGCATTAGGTTGACAGTTGGATTTTTTTATAAATTGAGCCTTGTTCTGGAAATATAGGGATTTATACATAAAGTAATAGTTTTCTCAGAAGGAGGCTCAATATGACTGTGTGTGCCTTAAGAGGTCAATTGGCTAAAGGTCAAATCTGTCTTTCGTGTGGTCGGGTTTTGAAATACTATGAATTAAGCTTTGTTATTCAGTCATCATGCCTGATGCCACTTTTAAAACTCATTTCACATTTCTTTTAGTTACATGACTGGCAAAAATAAGCTATGTTTTCACTGAAGTTCAAATTTTATTATGAATATTTGTTTTTAACATCAAATCGTAAATTCTTTTACAGTTCTTGAACATGTCTTTAATCTAAATTGATTTCTTCATCCACAAAATGATCCTTGAAGATCGCACCTATAATTAAGTAAACAATATCTCCCTAAGGTAGAGCATGAAACTCTGTTTTCAAAAAACATGTCAATATCAGACACCGTACTTTCATCCTCAACCTTGACATTGTCTCCACAGGACTATGCGGACACTGCCCAGCTGCTCGGGTACGAAAACGTCGACCAGGACGCGCTGGCTAACTACGCCAGGGAGGCGGCCGAATTCTGCACCAATCACCAGCTGCCTCACACGGACTTTGCGGTGAATCACTACGGGCGCCCCGACCTGGCCATGTTCGACTTCACCTCTCTGTTCCAGGCAGAAAACTCGTGCATGGCGTATGAGCGGCAGGGAAAGAAGTGTCTCACGATGCTGGTCGGAGACAGTCTGTTGGAGGTAGATATATATGCATGTGCATAAAGTGTGGTCCCAGATTAGCCTGTGCAGTCCGCACAGGCTAATCAGGGACAACACTTTCAGCTTAAAATAGATTTTAATGCCCCCGAAGGTGGGCATATAGTGATCGCACTGTCCGTCTGACTGTCCATCCGTCTGAAATTCCGTCACACTTTGCGCTTAGGTTTTGCGTTTAGGTTTCGAAAAATAGTCATAACTTTTGCAATATTGATCATTGCAACTTGATATTTGGCATGCATGTGTATCTCATGGAGCTGCACATTTTGAGTGGTGAAAGGTCAAGGTCATCCTTCAAGGTCAAAGGTCAATTAAAAAAAAAATCAAAGCGGCGCAGTAGGGGGCATTGTGTTTCTGACAAACACATCTCTTGTGTTTTTTTTTTTAAATAGACCCTCTACAAAGCGGGAAGTGTTGTCCCTGATTAGCCTGTGCGGACTGCACAGGCTAATCTGGGACAACACTTAACGCACATGCATTAAGCCTAGTTTTCCCAGTATGGGGGCAATGTACTTGTGCATAGTGTACGAGAGGCAGGGCAAGAAACTGCTCACCATGTTGGTCTGAGACAGTCTGCTGGAGGTGGGCGGGGTTTATCAACTTTTATCAAGTACTATGTGAGCCTCACTCTGGGAAAACTGGGCTTAATGCATGTGCTTTTATGGTATTGTTTTGTTTAAAGGAAGTCTCTTTTTAGCAAAAATCCAGTTAGGCGGAAAGTGTCATCCCTGATTAGTCACGAGAAAGAAAACAGCAACAGATGTACTCCAATAGGGCCTTTTTTGATTTTAATTGGGAACAAATATGCATAATTTTATTGGCTTTGGGAATGATCTTACTATCCATACAAGTAGAAAAGGACCTGCATATGAAGGCTTGTTTGATTCTGTTACACAATCGTATAAGTAAGGACTCTTGAACTTGTTAATTGATGAATATTAAGTTTTTGTAAAAACTGTTTTAAAGCGTTTTAAAGTTTTATGGAAAAACAAATGCTACTATATACAACCCTGCTGAATAAATAAATCAAAGAATCAAAGCATGGCTGATTTTAATCGATCAACCCCGTTCTTACGTTTGTGCTAATATTGATCTCTTTTATTCAGCCATTTTGGCCGACAGGCTCGGGCTGCGCGCGTGGTTTCCTGGGCGCAATGGACGCGGCGTGGATGATCAAGCAGTGGTCGTCTTGCAAGATGACGCCCCTGCAGGTGATCGCTGAGCGGGAGAGCGTGTACCAGCTCCTGTCACAGACCACACCTGAGAACCTCCGACAAGACCACAACAAGTTTGGGCTGGACCCCGCCTCTAGGTATGCAATATGAGCCTCATTCTGGGAAAACTAGGCTTCATGCATGAACGTAAAGTGTCATCCCAGATTAGCCGTTGCAGTCTGCACAGGCTTTTTATCAGTGACTACACTTTCTGCTTTTTGTTGTATTTTTCGTTTCAAGGAAGACTTTTCTTGACGAAAATCCAGTTTAAGCGGAAAGATTCAATCCTGATTAGCCTTTGTGGACTGCACATGCTTATCTCTGCACATGCTTATCTGGGATGACACTTTACGCACATGCATTAAACCCCTTTTTCACAGAGCATGGCTCATCTGAAGATGACCCTGAGTAATTAGAGATGAGCTGGTTTTATGAAGTTTCAGGTTTTATGGATTCCTCATATTTGTAAATGAGCCTCGCTCTGGAAAAACTGGGTTTAATGCATGTGTGTAAAGTATCATCCCAGATTAGCCTGTGCAGTCCACACAGGCTCATCATGGACGACACTTTCCTCCTAAACTGGATTTTTAATAATAAGAAACTTCCTTTAAATGAAAAATACGATACAAGCGGAAAGTGTCTTCCCTGATTGGCCTGTGCACACTTAAGCCTTCTTTTCTCATAGCGAGCTAAAATATTTAGTTATTTTATGAACAAAAGTTGGGTCCTTAACATCTTGCAGCTAACTTAATTTTAATACATTCATACAATTGCAAGCAGACATTCAGACCAGACAACTTGTAACTATGTACATGTATTTTTGTTTCCCTACATATTGAATTTTCCCTTCTCAGGTACACAAATATGAAGCAAAAATGGCTGAAGCCGAAACAGGTGATGCACCTTTATGACACGGGCGAGAACACGTTTAGGGACGAGGTCATAGAGATACCCAAGCCTTCCTCTGAAGGTAAGCATTCGAATTGTACCTTGTTTAAGAGTGTCGTTGTGTGGTGGCAGTCAACTGTGATCACTTGTCAAAGGAGTGTTAACCATTTACTGTGCAAAAACTTTTGTACATATAAATTACAACAGAATGTCAATATTTCACTAATTATTGAAGAAACTCTGGTAGAATTTTTTAACCTTAAATTGTTAGTTATTTATACTCTTATTTTTTCATTTAAACTCTTTTTAAGTAAAAGTCAGCTTGATTCAACATCTTTTAAATGTTTATAAATCTCTTATGAATACTGAGCCAAATATTTTGTGCTTAATGCTTGTGCGTAAAGTGTAGCCCCAGATTAGCCTGTGAAGTCCGCAAAATTGTTCTGGGTCGACACTTTCCGCTTTTATGGAATTTGTCGTTTAAAGGAATTCCCCTCTAAACAAAAAGCCAGTCTTGGTGGTAAGTGTCGTCCCTGATTAGCCTGTGCTATCTGCTGGGACAGTTCCTTACGCACATGCATTAAGCCCTGTTTTCCCGGGTTGCAGCTAATATAGAGAACAACAACAAGATCATAAATTGTCCACACAAATTAGGGTTATATAACACATGTAACTGGGCATTTTCAGATGTGATAGACACGTACAGTTTGTTACGCTGGTGTCAGAAGATCCTCAACACGGGAGAGCACAAAGGGGTCAACATCACTGACCTCTCGTCGTCATGGAAATCGGGCCTGGCCTTCTGTGCACTGATACATTACTTCAAACCTGAAGCCATGTAAGTGAGGTGTTACCTCAGTTCATTGTCATTTATTTCTTGAAGCCAGTCATACAGAGTATGATTTCTGTTTATTTTCTTTTGTTTCTTTAAATAAGACATAAGACATGAAACCTTTTAAACTTGAATCTAGTAAGAAAGTTCTTCAATTGAATATGATATTCTAGTGCGTATCAGACAGGTGAAGGATTAATACAACAGAATATACAAGCAAACAAAACTGTTCTCTATTCCTTACAGCGATATAAAAAAACTGAATGAGGCTGATGTGGCAAGGAACAATCAGTTGGCGTTTGATGTGGCGAGTCGGGAGTTCTCCATCGCCCCGGTGATGACGGGAGAGGACATGGCAGCCTGCGCGTGTCCCGACAAGCTCTCTGTGGTCTCCTACCTCACACAGTTCCATGATCTGTTCAAGAAGCAGAGGCCCCCCAGTGGTAGGTGGCTCTAGCAGCTTTAAGTGTAGACCAACTGAAGTTCCTTTTAACAAGGATAGTTTAGATTTGCTTAGTCGGGATGAAATTTAAAGGTAGACAAAATGAGCCTCGCTCTGGGAAAAAGGGACTTAACGCATGTGCATAAAGTGTTGTCCCAGATTAGCCTATGCAGTCTGCACAAGCTAATTAGGGACAACTCTTTCCTCCTAGACTATTTTTGTTGAGATGAGACTTATTAATGGCTATTGAACATGCTAAAGTGGGGCGACACTTTACGCACATGCATTGAGCCTAGTTTTTCCAGAACGAGGCGTAATTGTAGTTCCTGAAAACAATTGCTTTAACCCTTTGAACGCTGGAACTGGATTTTGAAGGCCTTTGCAAACAGTTTGTATCCAGATGAGACGCCACAGAACGTGGCGTCTCATCAGGATCCAAACTGTTTGCTATTCTGATAGTATTCTTTAAAAAAAAAATCGAAGAAAATGCTAATTTTAGAAATTCAGCAGACAACATTTTAGCAGAGGAAAAATTTCCCAGCATGCAAAGGGTTAAGTGTCTTTCCAGATTAGCCTGTGGTTAGGCTGATAAGGCAAATCAAGGAAGACGCTTTCCGCCTAAACTGTATTTTCACTAAGAAACCTTCCATTAAACAAAATACCATATAAGTGGAAAGTTTCGTCCTAATTAGCCTGCGCTTACTGAACAGGCTTATCTAGGACGACACATGCAATAATCCCCATTTTCCCAGGGCGAGGCTCATTAATTTGGCTGTTGTGCATTCACCAGTACATTTCATGGTCTTTCTCACATAGACTACGATGACGATGATTACGAGACAGATGACTCTGACACAGAGTTGGAAGAAGAGTCCGTGGAACCAGCAAGCAGCAGGTCCGAGCCCAAGTCAGCGTGGACTGAAAAAACTGAGTCCAAATCTGCGCCTTCAAAAACGCCAACCACCAGCACTGCGGCCCCTGGCAAAGGCATCGAGGCCGGCAAACCTGTTGTGAGTGCCACCAGCCCGGGTGTGGCAGCAGTATCAAAGTCGAGGGCCAACTTCTTTTCCGCCCCTCCTGAGCCCATTAGACTGGACCCCTTCAAAATGTTTGGCATGGCGCGCAAGAACCCCGTACCGGAACCGGTCCAGGAGAATTCTACGTCTGCTGCCAGTGTCCTAAAGACGGGCGAGAGTGAGGCAACAGATAGCCAGGTGGGCTACATTTGTTATTTTTAGCAGCTCTGGGGGGCTTAATGCTTGTGCATAAAGTGTCATCCCATATTAGCATGTGCAGTCTGTACACGCTCATTAGGGATGACACTTTCCGCCTAAACTGGGATTTCGCTAAGAAGAGACTTCCTTCAAACGAAAAATTCCATTAAAGCAGAATATGTTGTCCCTGATTAGCCTGCGGACTGCACAGGTTTATCTGGGAAGGCACTTTACACACATGCATTTAACCTTGTTTTTCCGAAGCAAGGCTAAAATGTATAAAACTGTAGTTAAATATTGTTTTTTTTAGTCTGTTGCTTTGGTTCTACACTCAAAAGGGCCATTAGTGTTCCATTTGCATTTCACTGTGTAATTTAATTAATTGGAATAAAAGTAGGCTAAGTTCTTTCTCATTCTGTTTTACCTACAACTTGTTTAATGCTTTCAGTTTGTTAATATGTTGAATTGTTGTTGTTAATTGTATTTGGTAGGGTTTATACGTACGTAGGCCATACAAATGAACTGAGGAATAGAGCTAGTCAGTCTTGAATGCTAAATTTATTATGGCACTTGCTTGTAACAGCATATCAATCAACATTATAAAGGAATTAAATACACAAGGTAACATTCAGTAAAAAACAAATTATGTGAAAGGCTTTTTCTACAAATACAATTAATACTTTGCAGATGTTAATGTCCACCAATTAAGCTCATCCTTTAAGAATTCATAATTGACTGTATAAAACAGTATAATTTTACTCCCACAAGGAAGGGGTATATTTGAGTCACTCTCTCTATTTGTTGATCAGTAAGTCTGTCTCATCTGCACAAGTATCTGGAGCAAACTACTTCACATTTCTGAAGTGATTAAATTGAAACTTAAGGTATGTCATATCAATATTATCATGCCAAGTGATAAGAAATGAGCCTCGCTCAGTAAAAAGGGGGTTTAACCCTTTGCATGCTGGTAAATTTGTCGTCTGCTAAAATGTCGTTAGCTGATTTGATAAAATTAGCATTTTCTTCGATTTTTTTTTTAAAGAATACTATCAGAATAGCAAACAGTTTGGATCCTGATGAGACGCCACGTTCTGTGGCGTCTCATCAGGATCCAAACTGTTTGCAAAGGCCTTTGAAATTCAAAGGGCTATTGTATAATCAAATCTTGTATATTTCCAGGTGAAGTCAGAAGTCTTGAGCAACAAGGACATCAAGGAGGAAGACACAGATGAGGATGTCGACGATGCCTTCGTGTCTGCAGAATTCGGGGACGACGAAAAGGTCGCGGTTAGCCGGGCCATGGAACAGCTTCTTGTGGATATGGACCATAAATCAGAGTCCCTGAGCGACTCATGTGACCCTTTTAAAGAGTCCAGTGATGTTGAAGGTGAAGACGATGTGTTCCGCGAATACAGGGCGCATTTGGAGTCCCGTGACTCCATGGGGTCGCTGTCGGGAAGCGAGGGTACTACGAGTTCGAGGTCAAGGTCAAAACATTCGCTGTCCAGTAGTGGAAAGGGTAGCAAGTCGAGCTCTAGTAGGGATAAACTTAACAATAAATCTGACAGTGACAGTTCTAAGAAAAGCTGCAATAATGTCGGTGGTGGTGGTTCGTCAAATTCGTTGAAGGATCTAAGTGCGACTGAGAAATCGGTGTTGCGTAGTGTGAAGGAGATGGATAGCGATTCCAGCTCCCCTTTGGGATCTGGGGAAACCACGTTGCAAGTGTTACAGAGTATTAACAAGACTGGTACTGTGGACATAAATGAATTGTGCATTCAGTACATCGACGATAGGTTCGTGACTAAACGATCAAGAGGGAGTGCAGCTGACGTTGGCGGACAGAGATCTTTGAAATCCAATAGTCTAAATAAGTCAGGTAGTTCGAGCAGTTTTACTATATCAACCCCTAGTCATTCATCCAATAACACTTCCAATAGCTCTCTGGCGGATGAATACGAGCGAAACAAACAGTTTGCGACTAGTTTAAGTGATGATGAGAGACCTGATTCGCAGATGCTGAAGGATTATACAATGACTATGAGTCGTGCCCTTGAGGAGGAGGAGGGTGAGGAGTTAGCTCCCCTCAGTAGCTCTCCAGTTGGAGGAGAGGAATTAGCTCCCTTGAGTAACTCTCAAGATGGAGGAGAAGAATTGGATCAGACTTTAAATGCTGAAGAACAAGTAGTAACATTCTCTGCCTCTCCAAGGTCAGATCTGGGTGATGTGTCATCAGATAAGAGTGAGTACATGTCCCCGCGCTCTGACAGGGCTAGCAGTGTGTATGAAACCCCGGAATCTAGTCTGACGGAGGAACCCAACAATGTGCCGACGGTGATGGTGGAGGAAGAAAAGAGTATTCCTGAGAAGAAAAGAAAGACTGGTTCATTGAGCAAACTTTCCCCTAAGGACTCTTCTAAGAGTAGTGGTTTATTTGGGGTCAGGAGGAAGAAATCTGAAACATTGAAGTCACCAAAAGTGATTAAATCTACCAGTGTAAATACGCCAGTGTTGCCAGTAAAGTCACAGACTATCATCCGCCCTATTTCCCATAGGTCCAGGGAAGGGTCGGTGGAATCAAACCATTTAGAGAAAGACGCTTGGGGTGGTGATTCAAGTTCATGTAGTAGTTTGAATTCTGTGAAAGCAACAGACGCTTCACAGAAAACTTGGAGGCCGTTGCCCCCTGTGCCAATACAATCTCTGGAATCTCCGAAACAGTCCAAGACTGCGAAGGCTGGAGCCGGTAGAAAGTTGCCTGATCCGGCCGTAGTTCAAACAAAATCACCAGTTGTGTTTCAGAGTCAGTTCATGAAGAAAGCGTTTACTTCAAGCACTGACTCCGGTGACGTCCCTAACGTGTTCCGGACACCTGTGATAACCAGTCAACCAAGACCACTGCCTCCAAAGCCAGTTGAAGCGTTGGCAACCAGTCCAGTGGATAATGGACTTCAGAAATCAAATCCAAAAGATCTGTTGAATACGAGTGGTGCAAAAACTAAGGTTTCCGTTGATTACTCCAAATTAAACAATGACAAAGACAGTGATAGTGATAAACAACAGAAAAAGAAGAGAATCCCAGTGGCAACTGCTTTGAAGCAGTCTATAAAACCAACCCTGTCAAATGGAAGTGGAAAAGGTGAACCTACTGATGTTCATTCCGATGACATTCCATTTGCTGATGACAGCAATGAGGATGAAGTGGTCGAAGAGAAATTCTTCACGCCAGTCACGTCTCTTAAGTCAAAACCCAAAATTGAGCGGAAGGAAGGTGAAAAGGTACATGCAAGAACACGACTTCTTCCAACGCCTCCTAAAATGCAGCCTGCGCTACCGAGTCCCGAGAAGATACGAGATATAAGAAAGGCCGAGTTGGAGAAGTTTAAAGAAGAAGCAAGACTTAGAGCCCGTCTAAAAAGCGACGAAGAGTTGGGTATTAGTGAAACTCCATCGAAATACAAGAGAACAGTCAGCTCCGAGTCGTCCCAAAGTGCATCGGACAGAGCACCAGTGTCTGAAAAAGAGGAAACTTTGCAGAAGGTTACATTCACCCCGGACATTCCAGAATCTAGTGGGACGCCAAAACAGAGCAAGAGTAAAAAGAAGAAGAGTCAGAGCCGAGAAAGCACTTTATCGTCTAATGAAAATCTTGATTCTGAGACACCAGGTAAAAAAGACAAATCCAAAAAGCGGTCGCTGTTTGCTTCCATGTTTGTAAAAACACCCAGTCTGGAAAAACAAAAAGAAAGGGACGAATTCTCATCGTCAAACGATAACTTGGACGAAAAATCTGCTAAGAAAAAGAAAAGTAAAACGCCAAAGTCAGAAAAGAAGAAAAAAGAAAAGGACAAGAAACGCAAGACTGCCTCTGTAGATGACTGCCTGTTGTATGATAATATGAAGGATCTGAAGATAGGGACAGTCTTTACCAAGGAGAGGAGAGGGGGCATGCGGAGAATCATGCCACCTAAAGCTTCAGGTAACCTGACTTCTTTTATGCCACCTTCTGGGAAAATGTGGCTAAATGCATGTGTGTTAAGTGTCATCCCAGATTAGCTTGTGCAGTTTGCACAGGCTAATCAGAGTCAACACTTTACGCCTCAGCTGGATTTTCACTTAGAATGGACTTCCTTAAAACGAAAAATACCATAAAAGTGGAAAGTGTCGTCCCTGATAAGCCTGTGCTGGGAGGACACTTAAGACACATGCAATAAGCCCAGTTTACCAGAACAAGGCTCATTTGATAAATATCTTTGTTAAATGAATATCTTTGTGTAGTTAATTGGATAAAATACTATACATGTTAATCCTAATGGATTAATTGACAGTGGATTTCAATAAATGCTTAAAATCCAGTTTTAATAATCTAGAACAAGTTTTAAACTGTCAATTTACACACACTTAATATTGAAAGCCATACTTGGAGCTTTCGTCCGTGTTTTACGGACTTCATCAGCAGAATGATTTTCTACTGTTGGGAACCGTTAACACCGCTTATTGTCGGGATGAGCGATGTTAATGTAATATGTGTAAAATTAATTAATAGTTTTAAAATACCAATTTAATTTTTTTGTTTTCATAGCATTAATTTTGCTTTGCATAAGATTAATTTTGGTTGAGAATTTTTGATGAACACCGTTTTGAATCGCAAAAAAATATGAAAAATAAGTCGAATAAAGTTCATGACCTTCAGAGTTTGCATATGGTGTTAATTTCAGCCAATAGTAAACAGCCATTAGTTTGCATCAGATTGTTTCTGAGCTTTTCCAATAAGAGGAGAGGAGCTACAGCTCTGGTCTATTTGCATTTTATAAAGTATTTAAAGTGATAATATTGTCTAATTGGGTAATAATATTCCCACTATTCAATAATTGCATGACAAAGATTAAAATGGTTGGGGTCAAATTATTACGTGCACATTAATTGAGCTTAGATCTGTAGTGTAAAATAACCAGGTTCAAAGTTGTCAACAACAGAATGGTGGACAGCGTAAAGATTGTTCATTGTTTGCTGTTTTCTTATTGTTTGAGAAATGAAAAGAATGCTTCCTATTATGCTAACTTAATTTTACAGATAATATTAGGACAAGTTTATGATAACTTCTTCTGAAATAACTGTATATTTTGGAAAAAATGTTGAAGGATAATTATGAGCCTCACTCTGTGAAAAGGGGGTTTAATGCATGTGCGTAACGTGTAGTTCCAGATTGGCCTGTGCAGTTTGGACAGGATAATCAGGGACAACACTTTCCGCCTAAACTGTCTTCCTTTAAAGGAAAAATATCATAAATGGGGAAAGTGTCGTCCCTGATTAGCTGGTCCA
This sequence comes from Dreissena rostriformis, assembly GCA_007657795.1. Taxonomy (NCBI): domain Eukaryota; kingdom Metazoa; phylum Mollusca; class Bivalvia; order Myida; family Dreissenidae; genus Dreissena; species Dreissena rostriformis. The sequence goes on along the minus strand of VMBQ01005353.1, from coordinate 12,388 downwards.
AACTGCACAGGCTAATCTGGAACAAAACTTTACGCACAAGCATTATTTTAAACCCCCTTTTCACAGAACCAGGCTCATATTTAAAGTGAAATTTAAGTACATCAGAGGATGAACGAATAATTCACTCAATTGTGTCGTGTTCTGAGAAAACTGGGCAAAATGCTTGTGCGTAAAGTGTCATTCCAGATTAGCCTGTGCAGTTCGCACAGGCTAATAAGGGACGACACTTTCCGCCTAAACTGGATTTTCGCTAAGAAGAGACATCCTTTAAACGAAAAAATCAATAAAAGCGGAAATTGTCATCCCTGAATAGCCTGTGCACTGCACAGGCTAATCTGGGATGACAATTTACGCACAAGCATTTTGCCCAGTTTTCTCAGAACACGACAAAATTGTCAATTGTGGCCAAGTGTTGCAAGAATGTTAGCGTCTAAAGCTGTCTATATTTCTGGTATTTGATTGACAGTGGATGACTTCACAGACACAGATGAGGATGCTGTGAGCATGACGACCAGTTGCACGTCCCTCAATGACACTCATCGACGCCATAAGTCGGTAAGTTGCGTTTTTGTTTATTTGTTACAAAAAACAATAGCACATTCTTCTTAAAAGCTAAAGATACTTGCAGCATTGTCAGCTTATTGTTGCCAAGTTTTTATTCAAGTAGGGCAGTTGTCAGTTACAGGGATAAGTATGTGCAATAAGAACTGGTAATCCAGCTGAAACAGGAGAAGTGTTAGTCACTTGATATGATCAATAAATTAAAACACATTTTGATAAAAACATTGTTTTATTTATATTAAGATTCATTTGATCACAAAAGTGGCAAAAGAAGACAATCCTACATGGATTTAAAAAGGAAAGGTCCGCATTCTTCCAGAATGATAATTTTATTTAGAGACCACTTTTGGTTACTCCTTTGAGTGGTCTCTTAATACAAGATTGACTGTATTGTTGAAAACGGCATTAAATCCAAAACCAACAAACAAAATCAATAACCTGTTTTTTGATTGCTAGGACCATGGCCCACTATCCGAAGAGGAACTAAACGCTCGCATCACGCGCAAGATCCAGCATGCGGCGCGCAAGCAGCAGAAGCAGCAGGAGCAGAAACGTCTGCGGGTGGCGCAGGAAATCCAGCGAAAACTGCAGGAAGTGGACGTGAAACAGCGCGAGCTTGAGGAGAAGGGGGTGAACGTGGAGCGAGCGTTGAGAGGGGAGGGGCCAGAGGGGGGTCGCTCGGAGACGGAGCTCATGCAGGAGTGGTTCAACCTTGTGCATGAGAAGAATGCCCTCGTCAGGCTGGAGTCGGAGCTCATGGTCAGGTACGGCTGTTCTGGGGTTGAGGTTATGGATAAGCTTAATTGAGCCATGTTCTTGGAAAACTGGGCTTAATGCATGTGCGTAATGTGTTGTCCCAGATTAGCCTGTGCAGTCCGTACAGGCTAATCAGAGACAACACTTTCCCCCTAAACTGGATTTTCACTGTGAAGAGACATCCTTTAAACAAATAATACCATAAAAGCGGAAAGTGTCGTCCCTGATTAGCCTTTGCGCACTGTACAGGCTAGTCTAGGAAGATACTTAAGGCACATGCATTAGGTCCAGCTTTCCCATAATAAGGCTTGATTATGTCTGGAGTCTGATTGCCACCTTTTCAGATCGGGGTGGCTAGCTCAGTTTGTAGAGCACTGGACTACAAATTAAGGGATCCCAATTTCAATTCCTGGTCCAGCCACATAATTTGTTTGGGAATCAGTCATAATATTATTTTACTGCTGTTTTTCCTTTACCTCTGATTCAAATTGGGCAGTTGTAAGTTACTTTTCAGAGTGGTTGTATTGGATGCACTTTGTTGTTCTGTTTGTCTGTCGATGAGTTCGCATTAAATTTCATACGGAAAAGTTTTTTGAGAAGACTGCTTCCACATCTCTCAAGCAATAATATTTAAAGTTTAACCTGAACACATTAACATGCATTAAGCCCCGTTTTTATTGATGTTGCTTCAGTGCTCGAGAGCTCGAGTTGGAAGACAGGCAAGGTCGTCTGCAGTCACAGCTACGTGAAAGCCTCTCACTGGATGGTATGTCATCTATTTACACCCTGATTACTGATTGGTTTGATTAGCTGCTTGCATTGTTTGATAGCAAATCAGGAAAATATTACCTATGTCATGAGAAAATGGGTCTTGTACCATATGTGGCAAGTGTGGCTGCAGACCAGCCTGCGCATCGGAGCAGTCTGGTCAGGAGCTGCCCTGTCTGGTAATGAGATCACGAATCCTTACCTGACTTTATGGTCTGGAGCTGGCCGCATATGGCACAAGACCCATTTTTCATTACACGACTGATAAATTGATTTAGATTACTGATCTCTTGCTGTGTTGCTGTTTTGCATGTTTTTACTCTGTACTTGTATGTAGAATCTACCTGCATTGTATAGTCTGTAGAGTCAGTTATTTANATATGTATAAAATGTCGCGTCATTTCGTAATGACCGTTTTCACTGATTTTTAAAATTTCAATGATACTGTTGGAGATACCGATGATGTTAATGCGTTAATGTCTGAGGTGGGACAAGTTGGCACTGACATCGACAATCGACATTCGAATATCGAGCTGGGACGAATATCGACCTAGCTCTGACATCGACATTCGGCACTAGTCCCGAATATCGAGCAGCGGCAAATGTCGAGCCAGCTCTGACATCGACATTCGACACATATCCCGAATATCGAGCTGGGGCGCATGTCGAGCCAGCTCTTGCATCGACATTCGGCACTAGTCCCGAATATCGAGCTGGGACGAATATCGAGCCAGCTTAAACATCGATATTCGGCACTAGTCCCGAATATCGAGCTGGGCGAATGTCGTGCCAGCTCTGACATCGATATTCGACACTAGCCCCGAATATCGAGCTGGGGCGAATGTCGAGCGAGCTCTGACATCGACATTCGACACTAGTCTCGAATATCGAGCTTGGGCAAATGTCGAGCCAGCTCTGACATCGATATTCGGCACTAGTCCCGAATATTGAGCTGCGGCGAATGTCGAGTCAGCTCTGACATCGACATCCGGCAAGGGTCTTGAATATAGAGCTGGGGCGCATGTCGAGTAAGCTCTGACATCGACATTCGGCAATAGTCCCAAATATCGAGCTTGGACAAATATCGAGCAAGCTCTGACATCGACATTCGACACTTGTCCCGAATATCGAGCTGGGGCGAATATCGAGCCAGCTCTGACATCGACATCCGGCTCTAGTCTCGAATATCGAGCTGGGGCGTATGTCGAGCCAGCTCTGATATCGACATTCGACACAAGTCGGTGCGCAGATTAGAAAAGGTTTAAAGGTTCAAATCTCTTTATTGAGCCAAGTAGGTATTTGGCATACATGTTATAATAACAAGTTGTTTTGCCAATACTGCCTTGAATGATTTTAACCTAAGTTGTAATATATAAAAAAGAGAACATGACACCACTCATGGCTTCTTTGTGCAAACGGGTGACCTTTTAAATACAGTCAATAAAACCTGTTCAATTGGTGTTATTAATGGATTAAGCAAATTCTTATAAAATAAAGACTAGTACTCTCAGGTGTTTGATTGAGCAATTATATGTTTGAATTGATTATGTACAACGTGTCAATGTTACACTCGCAAAGCGATTCAAATTTTGTAAGGCTTATTTCTTTACAAACAACATGTTGAGATAGTTAACACTATTTAACAAATCATTGCCTTTTGATTAGAAATATATTTCGCCAAAGGCTTCAATAAATGAAAAAATGCAATAAATGAGCAGCAATAATAAGTCGCGAGAACGAAGTAACTAACCCATGGGAGCGACTTATCAATTTGTGGGAACGAGTTACTATAAATGGTAACGACATAACTGACTCGTGGTTACGACTTTATAAGTTGTGTGAATGATATATCTTATAATTATGATTGCGATAACTAATTCGTAGTACCGACATAATCAACTAATTAGAATACACGCAGTTTGAAAAGCATGTACATGCATGAATCTATCCCATTTATATCATACGGAGTCATGATAGTTTTGGTTGAATCAGTCGTTTATATTCATACGTTAAATTGTTTCGTTTCCAAGACGTGATATGCCATTACGACGAGTTAGTTATGTCGTTCCTACGAATCACTTAATCATTCTTGCGATCTAGATATCTTGCCACGACTTAAAAGTCGTTAGAACGATATACTAAAGCATGCTAATAACGTTAATGTTAAATGAAAAAACATGCCCTTGTCACATCTGTGTCGGCGAACAAGAAGATCCAAATAATGCTAACTTCATAGACGTAGAAAATTGTGACCTCTCATTATCATCAACAATTTTTTAATAGGCTTTAGATATTACAAGTTCTCTATACACGTAATAATTGGGTAAACTGCCTATAAAAAAACAACAAACTTTATGCATACAAAATATATGGTAAATATGCTTTAACATCCTCTTTATTGATTGATTGATAGAATGACGTTTGCATTATATGCTTAAATTGTTTTGCATCTGGTTTCATCTGTTTGGTGCCACTTACTCAATTACGTTTGTTTAATTGTGCATTTCATAACATACCCGTTTAAAAAAAGGTATGAAACTCATGCGTCAGAGAGAAATTGCATGTGTTTGACTAAAACAATCTTATTGAAAAAAGATGCATGACATTTGTTCAAAATATTGGAGATTCAGTGGATTGATACGTTATTAAACATATAAGACATACAGTGTACAGTCTTTTTATGCCTCCGAAGGTGGGCATATAGTGATCGCACTGTCCGTCTGTCTGTACGTATGTCCGTCCGTCTGAAATTCCGTCACACTTTGCGTTTTTGGTTTTGCGTTTAGGTTTGCGTTTAGGTTTCGAAAATGTGGAAAAAAGGGGGCGTATGTCATCCTTTGGTGACAAGCCTTGTTTATTCACAATTCTAACTTGGTTTAACTGATGGTGCATTGTTTAAAAACTCAGTTATTTGAATGGAAAGTGTGTATGTTCTGTATATTTTTGGGATAAATAATTTTTGTTGAGGAGTAATGAACAATTAAATAATTTACCCAAATAAAGGTCACAGGGGTATAATAATGTGATACGCATGCGAATTATTATGTATCGTGCATTGGTGCCATCTTCTGTTCTTAGCGCCACCCCATGGCATTGGCTCCCGCGCTGTTCGAAAATGCAAATGTCACGGTACCAAACATAAGCGGGATTGGTGAAAAGATGTGTGGCGGCCCGGTAAGCTCAGTCGGGAGAGCATTCGCCCTGTAAGTGAGGGGTCCAGGGTTCGAGTCCCGGACTGGCCGCACACTTTGCACCACCCGGCGACACAAGCGCATCTAGTATATCGTCAATGCTTTAACTTGAATGTGTTGAAAGCAACTGTTTGATGTCATTACTGATATAAAATGTGGACTTTTCTCTTCACACAGGCAAAATAAGCGATCCGCTTCTTCGATTTTCAACACAACTTATAAAAGTCTGCAAGTTTCCAACTTGGTTGCGATTCTTTGGTTCAAAACTGCACCATGTCGTAACTTATAAAGCTCCTCACGTTTCAAAATTAAAGGTGGTTGTATATTTTTGTACATTAATTGATTAATTAATCTTCGCAGAATCGCACTACATTGCCCACTTTTTCATTCACGGCCAGCAGGTCGACCTTTCTGTACCCATTTGTTCCGTTGACTCCATCTGCCGCTGCTTTCACGGGAACATACTGACGTAGCTCCCTGATGCAATGAACGTGTCCACGGAAAGCCGTCTCATGTAGTGCCGTCCAGCCTTCAGGGATACCTGCTCTGTTGATTAGGTTTGCCACCTCCTTCCTGTGTGTTACAAGCTGGTTGTTTATAACTGTAGTAAACAGGACCTGATAATCATTATCCAAAGTCACTCTCGTAACGGGTTGTCATAGCATACCTTTGAGTTTGCTGCACTGACGTCCAAGCAGCAGTAGTCCTCACATATGGTCATTGATGGCTTCCTTAATCGGTAGATCTATTCTCTTTTACTTCTGGCTTCCGAGTCGTTCTGTCTGGTCTGTGTTTCCGCGGCCACCGACCGTTCCCTGCGTTCCGTTTCTTTACTCCCTAATGTGGCTTCCTGTGAACTTGTTCGCAGGAAACGGTCCAAAGCCCCTGAAAACACAGATGGGGGAGATCATAAAAAAGCTTACGCAGACGGGTAGCTGCTTGAAATCTGCGAAGTCTCGGACGACGGGTGCTTTGTATACTTAGAAATTTTCGTTCAAAATGTTCGCTGAAAACGCAAACAATCGACTTTTTGTTTTGTTGGACTAAGTCGATTTCGAGGGTCTTTGGACTTAGTCGTTTTCGACAGTCCATGTTAGACATAGTGTTTTGGTGATTAAACAGTCGCCGGTAAATCTCGATAGAATATACAAAAACATTTATATATTTTGATGTGGAAATTGTTTTAGAAATTTTCGCTCGAAATGTTCGCTAAAAACGGCTAAGTCCGCAAAAAAAAACGACTTTTGTTTAAAAGAAGGAGCACGGCAAAGTGGGTGCAAAAGACGCGGCCAGGCTAGGCCTCGCATCGGGCATCATCGCCTGGCTGCCAACGCCGAGAATATTTTTTTTGGACTTAGACTTTTTCATTAATCCGCGCCGTAGGGAACGGAACTACGCTGTGGCCCATATTTGGGCCATTTACCTTTTTTTCCCCAGTGCGCGGCCTGCGATGTAGTTCTTCTTGGGTGAAAAGTCGCCTGTAAATGGCAAAATAACGCATAACAATTGCTAAACACCTATTAAAAGCGTTCTAATCTCGATAGAATATACAAAAACATTTATATATTTTGATGTGGAAATTATTGGACTAAGTCGATTTCGAGGGTCTTTGGACTAAGTCGTTTTCGACAATCCATGTTAGACATAGTGTTTTGGTGATTAAACAGTCGCCGGTAAACACCAAAAGAACGCATAATAAAGTCTAAGAACTGAAAAAAATGCGTTCTTATCTCTTTACAACATAAGTATACCTTAAGAAGAGGTCGGTCATTAATCCGCGCCGTAGGGAACGGAACTACGCCATAGCCCATATTTGGGCCATTTACCTTTTTTTTCCCCAGTGCGCGGCCTGCGATGTAGTTCTTCTTGGGTGAAAAGTCGCCTGTAAATGGCAAAATAACGCATAACAATTGCTAAAAGCCTATTCAAAGCGTTCTAATCTCGATAGAATATCCAAAAACATTTATATATTTTGATGTGGAAATTGTTTTAGAAATTTTCGCTCGAAATGTTCGCTGAAAACGGCTAAGTCCGCAAAACAAATCGACTTTTTGTTTAAAAGAAGGAGCACGGCAAAAGTGGGTACAAAAGACGCGGTCTGGCTAGGCCTCGCATCGGGCATCATCGCCTGGCTGCTAACGCCGAGCATATTTTTTTTGGAATTAAGACGTTTCCGTTAGTTTCGGGTTAGTAACCCTAACTGAGCTGAAAACGGCTAAGTCCTCATAGTGTTGGACATTGTGTTTTGGTGATTAAACAGTCGCCGTTAAACACCAAAAGAACGAATAATAAAGCGTTCTAATCATACTTATACCTATAATCGCCCCTGTGGTAGATGAGCATCTGTATGTAAAAAGGAATGATTTCCATGTGCTTGATGTTCCTAGCATAAGTGACGATAACAAGATGTTTTGAACATTGTGGCACAATGCCCGGGTTTCACGCACGAAGCATTCATATGCAGTTATTCTAATGCTGCAATGTTTGTATACAAAAAAAAATTTGCGAAGTGTGTTGCTTCGTTGAGACATTGGATACCCCATGCAGCCCAATCTGTTAACTCCTTTAACAAGACCGGACATAGAGCGAATGGACTTAAAAGTGTTGCTTACAAAAAACTTCTTTAAATAAGTAATGGCTCCGTATTTTATGTATGTTTTCTTAAATTAGTTAACAACATATTTAAAAAAAAAGATAAGACAAAGTAAAAATATGTAACTTGATATACTTATGTAACTTGATATCGATGGTCCCCATTCAAAATTGCCAAACTTACAAAAACACAACTTTTCAGGAGGGCTATTTTTATAGAAATATTAATAATGCGAAGCTAAATATTATTTTACAATAACATGCAGCTTCCATTTTTATAGTTACAATAATATTCAGCTTCGCATTTTTCATTTTTTTTATTTCCACCAATCACAGTTCGGCATTTTATCATATGACCGATTTGACATGTTCTGATTGGTCTAACAATTTGCCATTTTCTGAGCATATGCGCACAGATTTCCTTTAAATAAGAAATGGCTAATTAGTTTACTTACCTTTACTTGAATCAGTTTACACAAGATGTTATAGAACATATTTTGTGTTGTTAAAAAATGACATAAAAAAACACATCCTAAGTCATGTTTTGTTAAACAATGACACCGTTTGTTTCGAAATAAGTATGTTTTTTTTTTACAATATATATTAAGTGATAACTTACAGCAGTGTGTGTTATTTGCTCAATGTGAGAGATGTTTATGCGTTACCTCTGTGCACATATGATATGATTTTCCTTTTTTTACATTAATAATACTGGTATGAGTTAGTTAAATGTATATTCTAATTACATGCACTGTATACAAACATATATTCACTTATCAGTATCAAAACAAATCTGAATAGATGAACATTCCATCTATAAAAGGCTAAAATATCTGAAAATATATCAACATTTACATTGGGCATTTTTCTTCATACTTTTCATTTACCCCACCCATTTTATTTGTCTTATATACCACAATTATGGATCATATTCACATTAAATAATATATCATTATATGTCTCGTTGTTGTGTATAAATGTAGTTTGCATAATAATTACATCTAAACTGCTTTTTCGGTACAATTTAAAACATGTCTTAAGCCAAACAAAACTAGTTTTTTGTAAAGATTGTTCGTTTATTTAATCATGTTTTTCATGAAATATATTCAACTTCACACAAAAACTTATTTGTTTTATAAGACTAATATGTTATCAATTGATTAAATTTTAAAAAAAAATGACTAAAATCGTGGAAATTACATGTTGTTTGTGTTATTTGTGAAAATACGGTATTTTCTAGGTTTTTGGGCGGCCATCTTGGCGGCCATCTTGGATTAAGACCCCATNATCATCATTTTCTTCACTTTTTTTCAAAGACCACTATCAGAATATCCAACAGTTTGGATCCCGATGAGATGTCACGTTCTGTGGTGTCTCATCTGGATCCAAACTGTTTGCAAAGGCCTTCAAAATTCGGTTCCAGCACTGAAAGTGTAAAGGTCAAGGTCACTGTAACTTTAAATATAAAAATCAGTTTTCACTCACTAACTTCAGTTTTAGTGGAGATAATTTGCTGAGATTTTGTGACTAAGTAGCTTGGGATTCCATCTAGGACCAGTTGGATTAAGGTCACTGTTTTAAAAAATAGCAAAAGCTGTTTAATAGTTTAATGGGGGTATTGTAATGATTTTTGGTATTTCGGTACCTTACATCCAGATCTAGCTTATGATAGAATTTTGGAACTGTTGGATTAATGTAAAGGTCACTTTAACTTAAAATAGAAAAACTTATATCCACTCAATAACTTAAGTTAAGATGGAGGTAATATTCTTTAATTTTGTGTGCAGGTAGAAAACATGCAGACCTTGCTTGGGATAGAACAATAATCAAAATTAAATGTATAGCTATAACATTGAAAGCCTGGGTTTGTTGTGTTGTCATGTTTCTTGTTTTGTATTGAAATATGGCTTGAAAACAAAGTTTTTGAAAACCCTCCATTAATCCTTTTTAAACTTCTTCAAAGCACTGCCCTAAACTCAGTTACTTGTTGGTGACCTGAGAGAAAAAGTAGTTCTAGTTCCATTTAAAAGTATCTCTTTCTGCCCGATTGTTGTCTTTCCATTTAACATTTTTGTCAAGAATTCCACCTCCCCCCTCACCCTGAAAAAAAACATGTAACAAGATGTTTTCAAATAACTTGTGTTGGACATGTAAATACTGGGTAAAATGTTGCACAAGAGATATCTGGTTTGCATGATGGAACTGCATGAGGCATTTTTCTTTGATTGTTAGTTCTCCAATCCTCTCTGTTGCATTTTCTTGCCAAAATAAGTTCAATGAATGCTTAACCTTAACACTTTCCTTGTTGATTATGATTGAATGTTATTCTTGGGTACATGCTTATTATGGATGAAAGTTACTTCTGTGTTTGTGAAAATGACTCGTCTATTATTGTATGAATTGTTTCGAAGCACATACCAGGGATGGGTTGTTGAAAACATAAGCAAAAGACATTAATTTATTACTTTATTATATTTACACTGTACATTGGGGCCAATATTCACCAAATAATTTATAGACTTAAGTCCAAGAATAAAGAGTATTCTTTTAAATTGAAATATTCAATAATTGCTTTAACCCTTTGCATGCTGGGAAATTTGTCGTCTGCTAAAATGTTGTCTGCTAAATTTCTTAAATTAGCATTTTCTTCGATTTTTTTTCAAAGAATACTATCAGAATAGCAAACAGTTTGGATCCTGATGAGACGCCACGTTCTGTGGCGTCTCATCTGGATCCAAACTGTTTGCAAAGGCCTTCAAAATCCGGTTCCAGCGCTCAAAGGGTTAATTTTGAGTCAAACTTGGCATTTACCACCTCTATCTACTAGTTCTTCATGTATAACATTTTGTTAATGACATGATCACCAGTAGGAGCCTGTTTATGTTCAAATGCTAGATGTATTTTTCTTGGTTCTAAGTCTTTTCTTTATTCTTAAGTCTAACACTGGGTTGGTGAATACGGGCCCTGGACTATTTTGTTACTAGGTTACTCCACTTACATCAAATCAATGCCTTCATGTTGCTTTGGTTACAGAGAGCAGGAGGAAGATAAAGACCTAGAGAGTGTGATGAAGGCGAAGGGGTTCGCGCTGTCTCCACGGTCGGCATCGAAAATACTCAGAAATAATCGGGCATCCAAAATGCAGACGTGATACAAACTACCTTTGTGTAATGGGGCATCCAAAATGCAGACGTGATATGAACTACCTTTGTGTAATGGGGCATCCAAAATGCAGACGTGATACGAACTACCTTTGTGGCATCCAAAATGCAGACGTGATACGAACTACCTTTGTGTTGTCGAAATGCAGATGTGATACGAACTACCTTTGTGTTGTCCACTTGCCAAAAATGTTGCTGGATTATCAGAGGAAATGTGGAGGGGACAGGGGTTGGTTGTAGAGGGCATTATGGGTATACTAGTTGGGGAAATCTGAGCTGATCAGGTGTTAACATATGAACAACGCTCTGTGAAAAGGGGGTTTAATGCATGTGTGTTAGTGTCGTCCCAGATAAGCTTGTGCAGTCCGCACAGGCTAATCAGGGACGACACGTTCCGCTTGTATTGTAATTTTCGTTTAAAGGAAGACTGTTCTTGATGAAAATCCAGTTTAGACAGAAAGTGTTTTCCCTGATTAGCCTGTGTGGACTGCACATGCTAATCTGGGACGACACTTTACGCACATGCATTAAACCCCCTTTTCACAGAGCGAGGCTCAATTGTATGATTGCTTATTGCGTCTCCAGATGTTGTAACTGGCCATTGCAAGTTTATTGCTTGGGCAAAAAGATCTAGGAAAAATGTGTTTGAGATGTGTATTTGTTGGCATTCAGAGTTTCTTGTATTATAACTTGTGTGATCTGTGTTGTGAGATGCTGCTAGAAGTATGATAGGCACATGGTCGCATATTTCATATCCTGTTATTGAGATTATTCTGTGCTGTTTCAACTCAGCCGTCTGTTATGTATTTCATTGAAGAGGGGATACTGATCTGCTACGGTAGACAACTACAATTCATTCTCCCATCTGGTTCATCATGAAGTTTGTTAAGAATGTTCACACATGTGAAACAAGTCCCATGTCAATTTCATTGAAGCAAGGTTCAGTTCTTTATATGGAAAAGTGTTTCAGTTACCAATTATTGAAATTGTATTGCATAGCATTTCATCTACATAACAATCTTGTATACTGATACATGATAAAACTGGATATTCAATAAATGCCATCAGTAAACTGTCCACATTGTATCATCTCTTTGTAGCTGCACATTGTGCCTCTGTGTCTAAATAAGCAAACAACCCTCAATATTTACATTTTTACACAATGTTCAATTATGAGGTGTTAAACAATCTCAATTTTATAATACCTGACGTTAAACTGGGCTTAATGCATGTGCGTAAAGTGTCGTTCCAGATAAGCCTGTGCAGTCCGCACAGGCTTATCTGGGACGACACTTTCCGCCTAAACTGCATTTTTGCTAAGAAGAAACATCATTTAAACAAAAAATTCCATAAAAGCGG
>VMBQ01005352.1:15466-69613 GCA_007657795.1 Dreissena rostriformis | reverse complement strand
GGACAAAACATTAATAAATTGTAAATGTTTCATCAATTTAATAAAAAATTTAAACTATTAACTAGATTCAAACAAAGTATCGATAAATTTCTAACTAAAACATTGATTAATAATACCGGTAGTGCTCTTTCAACAAACACTTATATTACATGAATAGGTCAATAGGGAGTTGCTATTTTTCATTCATATTCACAAGACGCACTTTGATCGGTACTCAACAATAACAATGCCCTTCATTCAAAGTTTGTGTGATATGTTATGTATTGTATATGTTATGTAATTATTCACTGAGGTGGAATTTTCATGCGTTTTTTGCGTTGAAACCTGAAATATATATTTTAATATACATGCAAAGGATAATGGTTGGTTTCTTTTTTGAGCTTCATTAATAAAGATAGAATTTAACAAAACGAAGTTTACAGAATGTAACATAAATAACATATGTCGTGAATACATGTTCTTATCTATGACTTAAATATGCAAAATTGTAAATATAGGATCTCTTTTGAACTTCATATTAAGCGGTTAAAATATTTTAAACACCCGCATACGTGAGTTTTGATTTCGATTTTAAAACAATAAGCGTGGTGGTGTTTTTTTATTATTGAATGAATTAAAATATGTCCTTTCACAATAGCTTTCGGGCGTACTTGAATCTAATCAAGACAAATCCCAAATCCGTCTTTAGCATCAATAAGTATAAAATAATTTACATTTCATTCATACCGAGTTTTCTACTTCTGGTATTGTTACAACGACTGAATTTCCAGTCCCATGTAAAGAGGTCCCGATGAGAGCATTTAAGAAAATTGTTAACACCACAGAGGACTTTCGCCCTAAACACTATTAGTCGGTAGAGATAACATAGAATCATTAGTTATTGCAATATCGCATGCACACTGTTTCATAGTTTCTATTACATCCATTAAGGGAATACATTGGCTTTGCTCTCTGTTATAAACGTGCCAGACGCTTGTTTCTAAATTTCAATATTGAATAAATCTCTGCTCAGTAAGATTCGACATGAGGCATGAAGTAAGTTTGAAATCACTCCAGTTTGATATTCTAGACAGTATATTCGCTGAATCGGCATATGATGAATACAAAAATCGACATACGTAATAGTTACTAAGTACCGTTTGTTAGGAAACCTCCAGGTTTGTCTTTATATAGTGTCCATTAAATTAATGTGAAAGAATTGGCCACTAATATGTTGTGTTAAATACGTTTATACGTTCTTAAGAATGAATGACCCAGTGGTACCGCATTCAATTTTGTCCCGGGCTTAAATGCTGGTGAAGGTAAAATATAATCTTTGTTTTCTTAATATATTACTTTTTTTAATAAACTTTATATAATCTAGTTACATTACAAAATATATCCGGAGACTAGCTTTTGCAAAATTACTTAATTCTGTGAACATGTTCCTGTCATTCTTTAAGATGAATTTTCTGCACATCTTAAGCATGCAAAGAACATTTAGGATTGCTCTGAATATCACAGTTTTGAATAAGGTGTAAAATCTTTGAATTTGATGTACAAGCTATGATTTGAAGCGAAAGGTGTTACAATTGACACAGTAAGTCCACAACACGTTGAACTTGTAAACAAGCTGTACTGATTATTGATTCATCCTCTCGCCAGGTATACATGTTCGTGTTTAGAGGAGTTGTTTTGGAATCTGCAAGTTTCGGCAACNTATATTCGCTCTATATACTTATTACGCTGTGGAATTATGAAGTTCTCTTAACGAACAAAACGCATGTAACTAGAAGTAATGAACTATGTCGCAGCTGTCGCTGAGGAAGGAATTCTCACCATCTGCCATCCCAGAACATTCTGTGTTGAAATGAACGGCCGATTTCTCTAAATTTCTTGGAATGATGAAAATCTTGTATCTCGTCCGATGGTGGATTGTGCTGCTAGTTATGAAAAATTTGATGTAAAATCTATCCCAGAAGATTGTATTAATAATATTGATTTTGTAGAATATGTGCATAATACTGTTTATAGATTAGAACAGAGTTTACGTTTACAAAACCATATTGATATGGCTTATTCAGAACTATGTACTTCCATTAAAGGTGAAATGTTTGATAAGTTGAATTTCAAGTATGTGAATTGACCGTTTATAAATTCAAATTAAAGAAAAAGATTCGTTAAACCTTGGTGGATTTAGCGCCTATCTTTTCTATGGTCTGATATGTGTGAAGCTGAACGGAACTGGCTGAAATGCAAAGATGGTTCGAGAATTTTTTATTAAAACCCTTGTTTGTTGCAGCTAGAAAAGCATTTGATAAGGAAGTACAAAGCAGTAAGAGAACATATAGGTTGTCCTTTCATAACAGCTTGTTGTCTGACTGCGATGATAATAATACTGAGTCTTAGAAGACCATTGGTAAGGTTGGCGTTTCTCAATCAAGGTCAAAGACTATAACTTTAGAAGTGAAACTAACAGATTGGTCTGTATCTACAGATATAGAGCAAGTTTTGTCTAAATGGAAGCAAGATTTTAGTCACTTATTTGTATCTAGAGGCTCTGTACCAAATGATAGTAATTCAGCAACTACTACAGTTGTTTTTTACCAAGATAGATGTCTAATGCTAAATGAAAGTATTACTATTGATGAAGTAAGAAAAGCTTTTTTGGAAGCTAAGAAAGGAAAAGCTTGTGGTATTGATAATATACCGGTTGAGGTTTTACAAAATGATTGTTCTATGTCATTTTTACAAGTTTTATATAATGTATGTTTTAATGCTGGTATTATTCCATCAGAATGGAACAAAATGATTATTAATCCTATTCCTAAAAATAATACGTAAGATCCAAGGGATCCTCTATCTTATCGAGGTATTGCACTTTCTTGCTCTATGTATGGATTATATTGTTCGATTTTGAATGACAGATTATCCAAATTGGTTGAAAATGAAATATTATGATTAATCAACAAAATGGTTTTCGTATAAAGAGAAGCACAATTGAACAGGTTTCTACCCTTACTAATATTATTGAGAAACGAAAGAAGTTAAAGTTATCAACGTTCTGTGTTTTTATTGATTTCAAAGAGGCGTATGATTTTATAGATAAACATATTTTATGGACTAAACTATCTCAGCTAGACATTGGTATAGGAGGAAAGATTTAAGATGCTTTAAAGTCTCTATAAAGTAATGTTACATCATGTGTTAGAATAAATGGTTTATGCACATATTGGTTTAATGGTGAGTGTGGCTTGAGGAAGGGGTGCTCGTTATTTCCCCTTTTATTCAATCTGTACATAAATGATTTAGCTGTACGTCTTAAAGACCTTGATAATGGTGTTACTCTTGATAGTAGTAAAATGTGTATTTTATTATATGCAGATGATATTGTTCTATTAGCAGAAAAGAAAGAAGATTTGTAATTTATTCTTGATAATTATGTCAATGGTGTACTGAGAATCATATGAATATTAACCCTGTACAGAGTAATATTATACACTTCAGATCACAATCTGTCAGCAGAACTTCATATAATTTCACATGTGGAACTCATGAGTTGAGAGAGGTTGACGGGTATACTTACTTGGGGCTGTTATTAAATGAGTTCTTTGATTATGGTCTTACTGCTTAAAGTTTCTCCCAAAGTGCAGACAGGGCCCTTCGGTTCCTAATTGCCAAGTGTAAATCTATAGTCGGAGTGTAATACAATGTTTTTAAGAAACAATATGATAGCACAGTTTGGCCAGTCATATCCTATGGGGCCTCAGTTTGGGATGTTAGATCATTCTCTTGCATAAATGCATTCCAGAGTCGAGCGATGCGCTTTTTCTTGGGTTTGGGCAAATATACACCAAACAGTGCTCCCTATGGTGAATTATCATGGCAATCACCACATGTGAAACAATGGAGATCTGTTGTACAGCAATGGCATAAATTGAAATGTATGGACGACACTAGAATTAATAGTAAAGTGTTCTCAATATGCTGTCATAGAAGTAATAACTGCAGAAATTGGCAATTTTATGTTAAATCTTATTTCAAACGTATTGATATGTTGAATTATCTTGATGAATGTGCAACAATTACCTCCAAGCAATTATGTCATCTTGTAGAATCTGTAACCATAAATAAAAACATAGAATAGTGGAAAGATTCAATACAGAGTGAACAAGGTCCTTCCCGTACTGGTAAAAACAAACTTAGAACATATCGTATTTTTAAGCATGATTTTGATACAGAAAATTATGTGAAATCTAAAATGCCCATAAAATATAGATCTGCTTTTGCTTAATTCCGGTGCGGGTGGCACCTTTTAGACTAGAAACAGGAAGATATGAGAATTTGCCTGAAAATTTACGGTTATGTCCAATTTACAATTTATCAATCGAAAATGAGATTCATGTAATACATAAATGTTCTGCGTATGTTGACGATAGATATGTCTTATTACGTAAGGCCATATAAATAGACAACAACGTTATTAATATGTCAGACCAGGATAAACATATATTTCTTTTTTCCAATGAAAGTGTTATGTATGAGACTGCCAAAACCTGTTACAAAATACTTAAGTCTAGAAATAACTATTTGTATAGATAGTGTAATTGGGCAGTAAAGGTGGTCTGTTGCATGTACACTGGCAGTGTCTTGGTCTTGGTCAATTGGTCTGTGTTGCAACCCCTGTGATGACCACCAATGTACATACCATGGATGATGCCTTCAAATTATAAAAAGATTGCGTTTAGTATATGGTGTGGGGTGAATGGATTAATGATGTCATGCTCTTTGATGTTATATAATTACCATAGGTCTTTCGTTTATTATACCAATATTATTCACGAGGACACATTGATTTAGAGCAAAGGCTTTCAAAGGAGAATTAATATGGAAATATACAGCAATCAATTGACTTAATATGCATGACTTAAGTATAGCTATTTTAGGTATAGTTACACCATGCCATGCACACGCAATATTAGCAGATTTAAAAGTTGCACAGACAATCCATAAGTCTTGAATGTGATTATTTTAAATGTCAATTACAATAAGGACGCCTTTGTTGTTGTGCAGTAGATGCGGTTACACTTAAAAACAAACGCGATACTAACACAAGTAACTTGGGAAATATCAAAAGTGAGGGGCATTTCTTTGCAATTTTTGATGTTGATTCGATAACACCAATTTCAAATATTCCTATAATTTTTGCATTCTTTTAAATTGCACATGCTGTATAACGTGAACGTTTATATGATTGATATGCAGATCAAAAGGAATATATACAAACGATTCTTTAAACAAATAATTATATGATATGAACCTTTAAATTTTAAACCGTGCCAGTCTATTCAATTGTGTTTTGTCTATTATTAAATAAATTGCCGGCTTATTCAACTGTGTTTTGTTTCTTCATTAATATATTGCTTCAAATATAAATGCACCTGGTGAACTTGTTTTGAGAACACTGGGAATGTCGGTAACACTGGTTTAATAGGTTCGTCATGAAAGACCTCATTATCGCAGATGGTTTAGCCTCGGGGAGGTCGAAATGACCATAATCCTGGTTTATTCCTGTATAATAACATATGCATAAAATGATTTGCATCGGGATCGGATATTGCACTGTCAGTAACGTTCAAACATATTATTTCCTCGTAATCTTCGGTGTGGTAGCTCCTTGTACTACAACTATTAGCATTCCATAATCCTCATGGCCTTGGCCGACGCCGACTACAAATAAATTTGGATTGAATCAGGAAGCAATGCTTTTCGTGTTCAACATAAGATTCTCATTTAGCCAATCGGCCATGATGACCTCCTTTTTCTCTGAAAGGACGAGGGACGTCTTCTTTTTATAAGGCGGAAGTTTCTGTGGGAGGTGCTGATGGTTGTTTATCTACTTGTGGATGTAATGGCAATCTTGATCTGCGCCTCGAGCTTGTTTCTCCGTGTTGCTGATGTTCTTCATCTGTAACGATCTTTTCGGAACTGGATGGTCCACTTTGACAATACGCTTAATTTAAGGTGGCGTTTTGACTTTTAAGATATTTATACACCTTCGATATTTAATTGCAGAATGATGGAATCACCGAAAATCAACTTGCTGTTATAGAAGTTATTTGCGGTCCGGTGTCGATTATGTTTGGTCCGTATGGATGCCGTGTTAGTCCGTGTCGTTGTCGTGTGGGTCCGGGATGGTCCATGTAGAGGCCTTGTTGGTCCATGTTTATCAGTTTTTCTGTCGTGTAGAGCCGAAGCTCTGCCGTGACTTTCCGCGTGGGCGCTGTGTTGATGGCGTGTTGCTGCCAGGTTGTTCCGTGTGGATGCCGTGTTGTCATCGGGTTGATGGTCTTTGGAAGACCATCGACGCTCAAATATTTCGAAAGGTCATGGATCGTCCCGGTTCTTGATCCGTAGTGATCCGGAGCGTTCCAGCACTGCCGTGTCCATCCGTGCTTATATGGGACTGGGGCTTAAACGACGATAAACATTCTATATATGATTGTGGATTATTCTGGATCGAGGATTAAAAGGTAAATCTTTTAAATTGTGCATATAAACTGTTAATATTAAGATTGTTGAACTTGAAATTATGTTTACGTGATTTTGTACAATGACATTTCAAGTAGTTTTATCAATTGTATTATTTGTTGAACTGTTGAAATCAAGATGTCCCTCATTCATGAACGGTTTATAAACCTCTGACCTAGATCTTTTTTTGTTGACTTTTTAACGACATTCCTAAAAAACAAAATTCCATATTTAATGACTGAAGAATCAGTGATTGATTCATCCTCTCGCGAATTATACATGTTCGTGTTTAGAACAGTCTTTTGAGAATCTGCGCAAACTTGGTTGTTTCGAAAATCCCAGCGAAGAGATATGACTGGTTCCGATTTTAGATTATTCATATCCCTGACGCAAACCACGTAATACTTGGATATTAAAAACACAATCAGGCTTGTATAAATCATGCGGTATTGAACCTATTAAGCGTTTAATGACTTGCTTTGGGGACTAATAATGCATGGAAAATAAATTGTCAAACATTGCAATCATTCATTAGTGAGTCTCTACTAAAATAAAATTGCGCCTGAAATTAGCCCCTGGAAACCTTTTGCATAATTCGCAAAATAAATAGACACATGCAAACATCATTCGGTAGTTTTCCACATGAACGTAAATATTTACGGCGTTTATCATTCGTGTAATTAATACAGACTTCTGAGGCGTGTTTATGAACAATCAACTAGAGTACTGGCACCTGACTGGTTCACTATTTTACGAAATAAAAACCATCCGGTCAGGTCTTTTAGATCGATAGGAGGTTTTTAATGTTATGGGGCTACCGTGTTCAAAATGAAAGATACTGCTATGTGTTCATTTCCTATACATTTCTGAGACGCTTTGGAGAATTAGTACATAACAAAGTTAAACAAGTATAGTATTAAATGTACATTGGGTACTGTTCAGTACAAATGTTCTGCTTAAAATGGTTCTAATGGTTCTATATTCATAAATGAATGATGTGGCAGCACAGTGTTCAAATGCTTCTGCAATATTTGTTACTCCTTAAAGTTTGCTTTCTGAAAAGGCCAATTGCTGAAAGCAAAATTCCATCAATATGTCATCTACCCACATGTTTGCTATCTAGTCTGACTATATCTGATTAAATTGATCATTAACCTTTAGGTGTATGTAACGTGGAACTGGTTATTTCCAGCAACTTCGTATCAATTAGCATTTTGCATTCGATGCAGTAAAACGAAATAAAAGAAAACAAATATGTTGTAACGGATTCTACTTGTTAAAATGAAAACGAGTGTCCCAAAATGAGTTTGATTTGTTAAGCTTAATGACCAGGGGTTCATGGTATAAATTACGATGCATGCTCAGTAATTTTCGGGAGATGTAAGTTATAAACTTGAATCCAAACTACCCTATTTAGGCCTCTGTGTTCATTCGCTATTAATTTGAATATGTAAATTTTCTGAATCTATTTTTGCAAGTTATAGTCGTAATTATCTGCTTCACAAGATCATTAACCTATTTTTGTATTTAACGTGCGACTGGTTATTTCCAGCAAACACGTATCAATGAGCATTTGACATCCGATTAAGTTAAGATTATAAGATATTTAATTAACTCCGTGTCGTTCTAGCTCTAATACGTCATTATATAATTGTGCTCAATTTAAGGAGATCAAAGATTCATCAAAGTGATGCCGTGAATATATTCTACACAGTGGTAAACTACTGAACCTTTTAACAAGATACTATATCTCTATTATTATCCATTTAAAGACCTATACTGATATGTTACGTGTGGATAAAAAAGTGCTTAGTACAGTTGAAGTTCTGTTTCAGTGAACAAAGGTTGGTTAGAGCACTGCTTTCACGAAGCTATAGGAATCACTGTAAGAGTAGAAACAATGAACTTTTCGGTAGTGCAACATTAAGTTTCACGATCCTCAACAAGTGCTCTTATTTATAACCGACATTTTAATCACAAGAACACAGGACGAACAATTATATATTGTAGCAATATTGTGTTATTGATTGAAAACAAAACAACCCTGATTGCAAAGATAGAAGAGGAAATCATTATAACCGACATTTTAATCACTAGAACACGGGACGAACAATGATACATTGTAGCAATATTGTGTTATTGATTGAAAACAAAACAACCCTGATTGCAAAGATAGTAGAGGAAATCATTATACAATTTTGTTGTCGCCAACAGTTTCATTATAATGTTAAAACCTTTGACTTTTCGGCTCACTTAAATTTAAATCGGGAAAGGTGATAACCTTCAAATTACACTTCCAAATCGTTTGTTTGTTTAGTAACATGTCATTAAAGAGGTTGTTTTCTCTACAATTTTGAAATTGAAACTTAGTTGATATCGTATATTTGTTTAGTTTTAACATTGATTAGTAATTTAGTATAAATATGACAATTAAGCTATCTGTATATAATTTATTTTAACAAATATGATATATTCTGTTTTATTTATAATTGCATTCTCCCAGAGTCAATAGTATATAAATTGCAAATGATAAAATATCAGTATTGGGATTATATACAACGACTTCATAATAACGGATTAAGTATATACATCAAATTTGTTTTCAAAAAACCTATCACGTTTAAAATGGTAAGAACGTGTTCAGAGTTAAATGTATATATTGCACGTTTAGTAGCAAGTACAAAAGTATTGCGCGTTATATACCAAACAAGCATTCCCACCGAATAACTTGTTGTAAAAATAACCTGGTGAATGAGCGCATGCTTTATTGATAGTATGAGCTCATGCCATTTGCTTAAAAGCACAGTGTTAATAAGGTTAGCTTTGCTTTATTAAATTCGCTGCATTATAATACAATATCTTACGCAAACAGTGTTCCGTGAATTGTGAAATAAACCACGCACACACGAACACAATTTGTTTGAACATCCTTTATAAGTTCTAACGCATTTGTAACTCAGCACGACCGAAATTATTCAACGGATGTAAGGATAACTAAAGTACAGCATGTGTACGCCTCGGTGTAATTACATTATTATATTGTTTGCTTTTATTTATATGCAATGATGTTATGTAGATCAGTCAAGCTCTGCAGAGCATTTATTTTATTGCTTGATCAAGAACAACAATTAGACACCATCCTTACCTAGGTATAATACTGACATTGGTAAGATGTGCTAAAACAAAAACACATAAACTCATTATTAGACACACCAAACGCCTCAAACGAAAATTTGATATCATCACAGATTTGTTACGGAACACATCCATTCCGTCACTTGGTGCTCATGAACTCATACAGTTCAATATGGCAAAGCGTCGGAAGCTGATATAAATAGAATACCAAGAACAATTGTTTCATCATAATCAATTTGTTTGTCACTAGTGTATTTGACAAGTTATTAACAGTTTTACGCTCACATAACTTGTTCTCAAGTCCAGAAGTTTCTTCCAGATAGGATGTAAATAGAATGGAAGCACGGCTAGAACATCATTTGACTTACATTTAATAAATGCATCTATATTTATTGCCTGTATGTACCGCAGTTGTAATGGTAGAAGGTACATGACTTCATTCCTTAATGTGATAAAAGAAAACGTCTACCGATACGAGTTATATTTCATTCGTAACCAATTAGGTATGCCGTCCATTTGTGTTCGATATGTAGCCGGGTTGTGAAGTCATAACACAAGTGGATAATAGTTCAGTTTATTTCAATGATATAAATCATGGTCAGTGGCCAGATCTAGACACTCTATAAAGAATATTATGTTATGGTGCAAATTGAAAATGCCCTCCACCTCTTACAAGGGTTCATAAAAAACTGATCCAATTATCAGGAATACTTTATTATCAAATGGGTGATTTTAAAAACATCTCACATAAAAGTATGCACTGTTAGAAATTTAACTCACTCCTTAATCACCAATTATCGCCCGCACTCTCTCACAGTCTTGATTGGATTAGCAGTCATTACATATTAGTGGGTGTGAATACCTTGTAACAGCTACAAGCAGTGTCGATTCAACGTAGTTTGGGATTTGAGTAGATGAAATTTATTGTTGGCACAATGCAAATATGCAAAATAAACAATAAGAACATTCTGTAAACATGGATCGAAAACACAATTTGAACGACACAATGTCAGTGCAATTAAGTCACATTTGTTTAATTACATTAGCCACACAACTGCTTGATATGGTTCTACAATGATATCAGATCATCGTATCGATTGATCTTCGAATGACGATATTCCGGATATGAGAATGTTGGCAGCCATCATAAAACAGTTCCTGGAAAACATAGATATTCACTAATTGCAGACAAATATTCAGCGAAATTAATACTTTTGACGATTACGATTGCTTCATGCCAAGCCCAAATCTACTCTTCCACGAGATCAAGAAATATACGTACGACTTTGTGCAGTCTATATCCATCGCACGACTGTACTCAGACATGTTGGATCTTTTTCATATATAAGTACACTGGTAATTGGTTTGCAAAACACTGCACTTTATGAACCGGATCAATACCAATCCGCGTCGTTATTTTGATTGATGTTTCAATCAATTGCAGTAATGAGACACCCGCCGGAAATGAATATAATGCCAAGAGAAATATGTGATAAATAGTTACAGACTGCACATGCCTTGAGACACTTATTATTATTTTATGTTAAAAGCCATGTTATATTTATTTATGTACATGTATAAAATATTTCTACAAGTAACGCGGACAGGGGCATACATTTGCTCAAAACAATGAGTAATAAATAAATATCAAATATAATTTAAGATATGTAATGTTCGATACATATTTCTATATACAAACATAGCACAATGGTTATTTTATATTTTAAGTTTCATTTATAAATAGTTCATATATATAATTTAATAATAACGCAACTTATCATATGTAACATGCCTACCATATACAGTAAATACATGTTCTTATCCATCAATATACTGCAAACTTGTAATTACAAGATCTCATTTGAACGTGATATTAAGCGGTCAAAATAGTTAAAACACCAGAGTACTAGAGGTTTGTTTGTCATTTTAAAAAGAACGCCTTGATGTCTTTTTTTTATAATGAACGAATGAAGTCTTGTAACAATAGCTTGTGGCGTATTTGAAACTTATGAAGGCAAATCCAAGAGCCGTCGATAGCGTAAATGAGTATAGCAGTTAGGTACATTTCATTCAGGACGACTTTTCTACTTCTGATATTGTTAATACAACTGATGTTCCGTCCCCTGTTAAGTGGTCCCGGTAACATTATTTAAGAAATATTTAACACATCTGAAGGATTTCTCATTAGTGGGTTGGTTGGTCAATCGTATATGGTGCTGACTGCGTTTTAGGGTGGTAAGTTTTGCCTGACAAAATTGCGTCGTTTTCGTTGGTTGTTGTAGTTTTTTTTGTTGGGAGAGGACGGATATGTGTAAGTCTGGTTCCAACACAGCAAAAATACCAGCTTAAGCCCCAGTCCCACAGTTAATAATCCTTTTCGTCATATCATAGCGATTAAATTACCTATTTTTTTATAAATATTATTTTTTTTAAATCGTTTAGGTCGTGACGTGATGCCATGATACTTGTTCCATGAGTATTTTATTATTCCTGAGTATCTGGTAATTAATCTGCTCGATGTAAATTAAATGCGTCACGAATACACGTTTTATTTGTGCAATAAACAAAATTACTTTGACTTGAAATTTCCGGGAATTTAACTTAATTAGTTTGAGCTAAAATAGTATGATTATATTGCGAAAAGGTTTCCAGGGGCTAATAACACGCGAAATTGTATTTTAGTAGAAACTCACTTATGAATAATAACAATTTTATTACAATATATTTTGCATTCAGTATTAATCCCCAAAACAAATCATTAAACCCTTAATAACTTCAATACCGCATGGTTCATACAAGCCTGATTGTGTATTTTATGTCCAAGTATAACGTTGTTTTCGGCAGGGATATGATAAATCTTAAATCGGAACCAGTTATATCTCTGCGCGGGGTTTGTCGAAACAACATAGTTTGCGCAGATTCTCAAAAGACTCCTCTAAACACGAACATGTATAGTTGGCGAGAGGATGAATCCATCATTAGTACAGCTTGTTAACAAGTTCAAAGTGTTGTGCACTTAATGTTTCAATTAGCATTCCTTTCTCTTCAAGGCATATTTATTAGATCAAATTCAAACATTTTACACCTAATTGGAACATGTGATGTTCAGAGCAATCATAAGTGTGTTTTGCGTGCTTTAGATGTGCAGTAACTGCATCATTTAGTCAGTCAAACATCGTATAAGTATATATATGAATTATTTTACTGTCATGGCAATGTCAGATATGTTGTATCAAAGGAAGTGCCCACATTTAGGATAATTATTGAAATTTACTGATTCTTAAGTCATGAATTCTTGGAACTTTGTTTTTTATGAATGTCGTTAAAAAGTAAACAAAAATAGATATGGGTCAAAGGTTTATAAACCGTTCATGAATGAGGGACATCATGATTGCAACATTTCTGACGAGAAAATAAACAAATAATACAATTAATTAAACTACTTGAAACGGCATTGTCCAATATCACGTAAATACAATTTCAAGTTCAACAAATTGAATGAAAACAGTTTATATGCATAATTTATAAGGTTTACCTTTAAATCCTCGATCCAGAATAATCCACAAATTATATATAAAATGTTTATCGTCGTTTGAGCCCCAGGCCCATATAAGCACGGATGGACTCTGCAGTCCCGGAACGCCCCGGATCATCCTGGATCAAGGACCGGGACGAACCGGGACGATCCGTAGCCTTTTGAAATTTGTATTCGTCGACGGTCTTCCAAAGACCATCACCCCGATGACAACACGGCATCCACATGGAACAACCCGGCAGCAACACGCAATCAACACGGCGCCCACGCAGACAGTCACGGCAGAGCTAAGGCCCTACACGGCAGAAACACGTATAAACACGGACCAACACGGCATCTACACGGACCTACGCGGACCTACACGACAACGACACGGACTATTACGGCATCCATACGGATCAAACACGATTGGTGCCGGACCGCAAATAACTTGTATAACAGCAAGTTGATTTTCGGTGATTCCATCATTCTGCAATCAAATATCGAAGGTGTAGACATATCTTAAACGTCAAATGCCACCTTAAATGAAGTGAATTGTCAAAGTGGACCTTCCAGTTCCCAAAAGATCGTCACAAGCAGTGTCTGCTACAGATGAAGAACACCAGCAACAAGAAACAAGCTCGAGACCCAGATCAAGATTGCCATTACATCTACAAGAAGATAAACAACCATCAGCACCTCCCACAGAAACTGAAGCCTAAAGAAAAAAAGAAGACGTCCCTCGTCCTTTCAGAGAAAAAAGGAGGTCATCATGTCCGATTGACTCAATGAGAACCTTCTGTTGAACACTAAAATCGTTGATTCCTAATTGAACCCGAATTAATTTGTAGGCGGCGTCGACCAAGGTCATGATGATTATGGAATGCTAATAGTTGTAGTACAAGGAGCTACCACACTGAGGACAATGTACATCGATTTGCTTCCCGTCCAATACAACCACACATTAATGCAACTGCTTTAGGTTGCCGAACTACTTGACGATGCTCTTCTCATTATCTGGCGTTTAAGGACAGGGCATTGGTCCCTCAGCAAATTCTACAAGAACGCATCGCAGACCTGAAGAATGATCTTTAAGATGGTGCTGTGTAAGACCCGAAAGCAATACATCAGACAGTGGTAACTGTCCCCGATGTTAAGTACCGCAATGTTTTGCTAACCTAGTGCCAACTGTCAGATGCTTACTGCAGTTTAACTTCTTCGGCTTGATTCTTTGCTCGATGCGTGTCCGGAGTTCTTTGTCTTGAGTTCATTCATCAGCCGAATCAACCAGGCCTGGTCGTCTGGCGAGCCATAGTATGACCCATTTGGATCTCTAATTCATTCTATTCACTGGTTTAGATAAATATTTTTCGCGACTTTTCTATTTGTCTGTCGCAGCTTCGCTTTAGCTTAAGTTTTCAACGTGAGCTTTTACAGTAGAAACTGGCGTCTCATCAGCATGAGCATGTCCTCAGTCGTCATCTGATCGCATAGGTTGCATTGTCAGTAGCCCAGGAGACAACCATACAACTGCCGTCAAGGTCCTTGAAGGACAAAGGTCTGAAATTTGTTCCCGGACTGTCACGGACGCACACAGACAACCAAGACATAAATACGGTTGTCCCCGGACCCTATACGGCTGTCCCTGGACCACACACGGCAGCTATAGTGCTTTCATCCCGGTTCGTCACGGATCAACATGACAGTTTTGACTTCCCAACACTGCCGTATTGGCCTCCCGGAGCGCCAAGGTCATTCCCGAACGTCCCAGGACTAACACGGATCGACACGGAGCTACACGGCGGCTACATAATACACATGGATCACCCCGGATATGAACCGTGTTGATCCGGTATCTGTATGGGACTGGGACTTTAGCTAGTATAGTTGCTGTGTTGGAACCAGACTTACACATATCCGTCCTCTCCCAACAAAAAAACTACACCAACAAACGAAAACGACGCAATTTTGTAAAAACTTACCTCACTAAAACGCAGTCAGCACCGTATACGCTTGACCACCCACCCCTCCAAGTGGTGTTAACCATTTCTTGAATAATAATACCGGGACCACTTGACAGGGGACGGAACATCAGTAGTATTAACAATAGCAGAAGTAGAAAACTCGTCATGAATGAAATGTACATTACTGCTATTCTCATTTACGCTATCGATGGATCTGGAATTTGCCTTGATAAGTGTTAAGTACGCCAAAAGCTATTGTTGCAGGACTTTATTCATCCATAATAAAAAAGACACTTCAACGCGTTCTTTTTAAAATGACAATCAAACCTCACATGAGCTGGTGTTTAAAATATTTTAACCGCTTAATATGACTTTCAAATGAGATCTTGTAATTACAAGTTCGCTGTATATTGACGGATAAGAACATGTTTTCCTGTATATGTTATTTATGTTACATATCATAAGTTGCGTTATAATTTAATTCTATATATGTTCTATTGATAAATAAAACTTAAAATATAAAATAACCAGTGTGCTATGTCTGTATATCGAAATATGTATGGAACGTTTCGTCGCATACGAAAAACGCATGCCAAATCCACCCCGGTTACTCATTTCATAATATACGCAATACATAACATATCTAACGAACTATGTATGAAATAACTTCTTATTGTGCAGTACCGGCTCGAGTGCGTCTTCTGATTTTGACTGACAAATCAAGAAACTCATAATAGTCCTGTACATGCATTATACGCGTTTGTTGAGAAAGCAACTCCAATATATCAGTGTATATCACTTTACAGAAAACAACGAGGAAGTAATGAGTTTGGACGTTATTAACATTGCAATTTCCTGGCCATAGGCACATCATTTCAGTTATGCATTTGTTATTCTATAGGAATAAACAAGGATTATGCTCATTTCGACCTCCCCACGGCTAAACGATCTGCGATAATGAGGTATTTCATGACGAACCTATTAAACCAGTGTTACCGACATTCCCAGTTTTTACACAACAAGTTCACCAGGTGCATTTATATTTGAAGAAATATATTCACGAATCAACAAAACACAATTTAATAGACTGGCACAGTGTTAATTTGAAGGTTCATATCATTTAATTATTAAAAAAAGAAGAAAAACGTTTGTATATATTTCGTTTTATCTGAATCTCCATCATATAAACGTTCACGTCATACAGCATACACGCTTAATAAAAAAATGCAAGTTAATAGCAAAATTTGAAATTGGTGTTATCGAATCAACATCAAATCGAAAGAAAAATGACCTACACTTTCGATATTTGCACAGTTACTTGTGTTACTATCGCGTTTATAGTGTAATGTAGCGCATTACCGCATCTACTTCACAACAACAAAGACGTCCTGATTGTAATTGACATTTAAAATAATCACATTCAAGACTTCAGGGTTGTCTTTGCATCNCTTTCGATATTTGCCCAGTTACTTTTGTTACTATCGCGTTTATAGTGTAATGAAGCGCATTACCGCATCTACTTCACAACAACAAAGACGTCCTGATTGTAATTGACTTTTAAAATAATCACATTCAAGACTTCAGGTTGTCTTTGCAACTTTGAAATCTGCTAATATTGCGTTTGCATGGCATGGTGTAACGAATGATGACAAGTGTGGGACATTTCAAACTGTACCTCAAACTGCTATACTTAAATCATGCATGTTAAGTCAATTGATTGCTTTATATTTCCATATTAATTCCCCTTTGACAGTCTTTGCTCTAAACCCAGGTGTCCGTGTGAATAATAGTTGTATAATAAACGAAAGACTAACGGTAATGATATAACATCAAAGCGCAGGACAGCATTTATACATTCACCCCGCACCATATACTTAACGCAATCTTTTTTTAATTTGCAGAAACATGTTGAGAGTAGCCTTGTTGATTTTTCTCGATTGTTATCATGATACAAACATATTTAAAACAGATAAGCATCGCTTTGCATATAATGCACTAGTTATTATGTAGCGTAATATAAACAGTGTCATTTATAAGAGTGTATATGACACGGGTCCTTTGAGAACTGAGCGGAATATTCTTTGTATGTGTTAATGAATCGGAAGTCAAAAACACGTAACCTGAAGACCTTGTCCAACAAACATAGTGCAAAGCATCATACAATTGCACCAGCATAAATGAAAGAAACAAACATATAATTTTCACTGAAAACTATATATTGTTAAAAAATACATTAACTTATGTTGTTGTTCAGAAGCGCGTAATGCTAATCTTATATATTATAGTTACTTAATTCGCATTTAATATATACAGTTATCTTACGGAAGGACGTAGTGTCCTTACTTGATTCACTTCCGAGGCACCTTACGCTTTCGAGCGTAAAAACATTATGACGTATGATTACCAAAATTATTATATTTTCTATATTGTAATTGTTGTTTGCCTTGCTTTTGTTAAAATAATGTGTGGACTGTTATTTTAAAGTCAGTGTGCATACTTTCATTACCAACATAACTTTTTAAACTGTATCCAGTAATATTTATTTATTTATATAGGCAGCATTGTGTTAATGAAAATAAAGCAACACAACTTTACGAGTGTGGCTATGTATGTGAAACTTAGTAAACGCTGGCAATATATTTGTCTGAGATATGAAAACAACATTTTAACACGCAAAAGAGTAAATAGCAACAATGCCTCATTATTTGTCAAATCAGCTTCGCAGTAAAACAAGTCCATTTGCGATATGTAAATAGGGCCATTAGTATTTAATAAATTCTGATGACTGGATGAATATTTTGCATTCAATTGTCCAGATTTGCATTTTCCTTGAGATAACGCTTCATAACCTGTGGCGTGCAAATGGAAATGTACTTTTTATTCCGACATCTTATAATCACTAGCAAACAATATTCCAATTCGTATTTGTCTTGTTAATGATGCTAACATTGTACGACTGTTGAGAGCTTTAAAAGTTCTTTCGATGGCGAATGGTGTTAACGTAAACTAATTAGCGAAGAATGACATCGTTGTTCCAAGTGCGTCAAAAGTATCAACACCAGAATTTCCTCAGCATTACTTGGACAGTACGTTGTCAGTCTTAAATTATATTTGATATTTATTTACTACTCATTGTTTGGAGCATATTTATGCCCCTGTCCGCGTCGTTACTTGTAAAAATATTTTATAAATGTACACAAATATAACATGGCATTTAACATGAAATAATAATAAATTTCTCAAGGAAAGTGCAGTCTGTAACTATTTATCACATATTTTTCTTGGCATTATATTCATTTCCGGCGGGTGTCTCATTACAGCAAGTGATTGAACCATCAATCACAATAACGACGCGGTTTGTTGTTGAATTAGTTCATAAACATTGAGTGTTCTGCAAAGCAATTACCAGTGTATTTATACATGAAATAGATCCAATATATCTCAGTACAGTCCAGCGATGAATATAGACTGCACAAAGTCGTACGTATATTTCTTGATCTCGAAGATGAGTACATTTGGGCTTGGTATGAAGAAATCGTAATCGTTAAAAGTATTAATTTCGCTGCATATTTGTCTGCAATTAGTGTCCATGTTTTCCAGGAACTGTTTTATGATGGCTGCCAGCATTCTCATATTCGGAATATCGTCATTTCCAGATCAATCAATACGATTAGCCCATATCATTGCAGAACGCCATTCAGCAGTTGTGCACCTAATATATTAAAACAAATGTGATTTAATTGCACTGACATTATGTTAATCTGTGTTTTCCATCCATATTTACAGAATGTTTTATTGTTTATTTGTATATCTGCATTGTGCCAACGATAAATTTAATCTACTTAAATCCCAAACTACGTCCATTCAACACTGCTTGTATCTGTTGGAGGGTATTCACTCACACTAATCTTTTAATGACTAATAATCCAATCAAGACTGTGAGAAAGTTGCAGTGTGGGCGATAATTGGTGATGAATGAGTGAGTTAAATTTCTAACCGTGCATACTTTTTGTGTGAGATGTTTTCAAAATCACCCATATGATTTTAAATTATTCCTAATAGTTGGATCAGTTTTTTATGAACCCTTCTAAGAGGTGGAGGACATTTACCATTTGCCCCATAACATAATATTCTTTATAGAGTGTCTCGATCTGGCCGCTGACCATCATCTATATCATTGAAATAAACTGAACTAATATCCACTTGTGTTATGACTACACAACCCGGCTACATATCGAACACAAATAAACGCCATACCTAATTGTGTACGAATAAAATATAACTCGTATCGGTAGACGCTTTCTAATATCACATTAAGAAATATTGTAATGTAAATTCTACAATTAAAATTTCGGTACATAAAGGCAATTAATATAGATGCATTTATTAAATGTGAGACAAATGATGTCCTAGCCGTGCTTCCATTCCATAAATATCCTATTAGGAAGAAACTTCGACTTGATAACAAGTTATGTGAGCGTTAAACTGTTAATAACTTGTCAAATACACTAGTGACAAACGGATTGATTATGATGAAATACTTGTTTGGTATTCTATTTATATCAGCTTCCGACGCTTTGCCATATTGAACTGTATGAGTACATGAGCACAAAGTGACGGAATGGATAAGTGTTCCGTTACGAATCTGTAATGATATCTAATTCTCGTTTGAGGCGTTTGGTGTCTCTAATAACGAGATTCTGTGTTTTGTTATAGCACATCTTACCAATGTCAGTATTACATCTAGGTAAGGACGGTGTCTAATAATTGTTCTTAATCAAGCAATAAAATAATGCTCTGCAGAGCTTGACTGATCTCCATAACATCATTGAATATTAATAAAAGCAAACATTATAATAATGTTATTACACCAAGGCGTACAACTGCTGTACTTTAGTTATCCTGGCGACAACAAAGATGTATAATGATTTCCTCTTCTATCTTTGCAATCAGGGTTGTTTTTGTTTTCAAGCAATAAAACAATATTGCTATAATGAATCATTGTTCGTCCTGTGTGCTAGTGGTTTAAATGTCGGTTATAAATAAGAGCACTTGTTGAGGATTGTTAAACTTAATTTTTCACAAAAGTTCATTGTTACTACTCTTACAGTGATTCATATAGCTCCATGAAAGCAGTGCTCTAACCAAGTCAAGTCAAGTAAATTCCATTTAAAGTCGGCAAGTACATAGCATATAACATAAGCTATAATTAGCTTTTAAACCGACATAATTAACAAATGTATAATAATAACATATTAAAAGCAGCTGTTAAGAGAGCAGTAAAGTAATTTAAACATGGTTAAGACAAGCATTAATACTAAAGTGCATTATGGCATATATGGCATAAACGACAAAGCATTTGTCAAACAAAGAGAAGTAACTACACATAAAACACAAACACCGAGATATTTATTCTAATAAAGACCATACGCCTACAAATAAATTAAAACAATTAAAATAAATAAAAAAATTAGCATGGCAAATAATAACATATTAAAAGCAGCTGTTAAGAGAGACAGTAAAGTAATTTTAACATAGTTAAGACAAGCATTAATACTAAAGTGCAATATGGCAATTGCAAAGCATTTGTCAAGCAAAAGGAAGTGACAAGAAATAAAACATAAAACTGCGAGATTTATGCTTATCTAGACCATAGGCCTTCAGATAAATTAAATCAATTTAAACAAGAGATGTGTTTGTCAAAAACACAATGCACCCTACTGCGCCGATTTGATGTTTTTTTTTACCTTTGACCTTTGTGAGAAATGTGACTAAGAAAATACTACGCGTCATAACGGTTCGATCCTATATTTTACTCTATTCAATCATAACAATACAATGACGTCACCGTCATCGACGGCCGACGTTAACGCGCCACATGGCGGCAAAACATAACGTTACATATTCACAAAATTCTGGGGGCCGCGAAAAGTAATAAATAGAAAACAATATACATTTGTAACGTTTGACAAAATCATCAAATAGTTATGTAAATTATCATTAAAAGCAAAGTAAATAGAAAAGTCATTTAAGCAATTAAAATCCTGAACATGTCTTTTTCAATTATTTCGAATGCAATCAAAATCACATCACACAGTCAAAACGTGTCTATGGGCACTCAATAGGATAAAGTCTTGTAATTGGGCGCGTCGACAATCATTAGCTGGAACGAACAACTGCAGTGCGTACACATCCATCGTTACCCGGAAGCAGCTGCTCCACGACCCCGAGTTTCCACTTCAAGCGCGAACCGTCTTCATGGATATGGACAACACCATGCGTAAAGTGTAGATACAAGATAACATCTATAAAACAATTAATAAAAAAAAATGAATATAATTTATTACTGGCAATGTAGCTTGGTCATTGTAAAGAGTTCAACACAGTTCATGTTTCGACGGTTAAAATAGCGTGTTAGATGCCCTCCTGAGTTGTTTCGAACACGTGATCCGTTATGGCTACAACTGATCCGTTAATGCATGAATTCTGAGGCGCAAAAAGGGTTTCACAAATACATTTTGCATGCTTTTAAAAATAAGACTATGCGCTGAAAAAGTAAGCAAAGGTAATATTTTATCAAACTGGTGTAAAAGAAGCCTCAAAACATGTATTGCTTTTCACCAGAACAACTTTATTACGCTACTGATCCGGTAATGGTAACTTGACTGTATTTAACATAACTTTATTAAGTTCCAGACGTTTGGTCCGCAACATAACGTTTAGTGCTAAATTAAGTATTGACATCATAGGATGAGCCTTATAAATATTTTCTACATTGTTTGTGACAAATAAGAACACTAACTTGCACTAAATAATTCTTTCAACTGGCAATTAATGTAAATGTTTCTGATTCATAGTGATATTAATGATAAAGCGTATTTACTTCCATTGAAATGTTTAAACCACACGATTATACGCAAGTTAGCTTCCTGCGGGTTTTTACATGTGTATACACTTCATAAATGCGCAATCATTTGTTACTGCCTTGCAGTATGGAACTGGACAAGTTGCGTTAGGGGAGATTATTAAATGTTATCATGTCACAAAGAACATATGTTACAATCATTACATTTGCCAAATTTGTGTGATGACAGGATTCCTTTCCTTTGTTGTGAACTTCTAGGTACCAGCAGGTAGTTGCACATAACTAGGGCTTTCTGCATCAATATTAATCTAACAGTTATCTCTCTTTGAATATGTATGCGATGCGCTTTTTCATTAATACTTAGTCAAGAGTAATTCTGAGCAAATACGTATTCAAATGCAATAAAACTTCATGCGCAGCAAGTAGGTGCGCACTGACGCATGATGCCTCATTGATTTATTTCTTAGAAGTCTATGATTAAAAGATTAATGATGTAAACATTATGTATATTTTATGCATATTAATATACATACTGAAAAATGGGGGTATTTCCACTATAGAATACAAGCTAATGTATAGGAGTTCCGTATTTCACATTTTGAAATCAATTTCAGTGCAATATTGGGAGCAATCAATTCTATTTTTAAGACACATACAAAACACTTTCTTAATCGTGTACGTCATACGTTATATTGATGAGCGTTTGTTTTTCAGAACATGTGATTTCTTTTTCTTTGATGAAAATGAGCCGATTACAAATAAAATCGTTGTTTAATTGTTTTTTTTTTGTTTTGTTATGTATGTTGTTTGTGTGTGTGTGTGTGTGTGTGTGTGTACGGGTGTCTATAATAAATGAAATATTACAAACTGTGGTATTCCATTGCGTTGCTTCATAACATTGGATTTTTCGACATCGTATTACATACACGCTTACAACAACTGAAACAAAATGTATTCGGAATATAGATTAAAAAGTGATGCTATAATCATACATTAACTTTGATGATGATTTTAGAAAATACATTGAAAGATCATGGTTTTATAGTCACTGCTTAATACATTCGTTCGTTCGCTTGTTCCTCCTCCCGTATAACCATTTGTCTTGTCCGCAGTATTTCTTCTACTGTCTTAAGAGTTCAATTTAACTACGTAGCAATCACCATGACTAAAAGGAGACATGACTTCAACCCGGAGGTTCTACTGATCTGTCTAGACAAAGTGTGTTCGATAGCAGGATGTACAACTTTATTGTCATGGTTTTTGCGGAGTGATTGTTGACTCCGCAAAATTGATTTGAAACCTTTTCATTAGACGCTGAAGCACAATGTTTGAGCTGCTTCGTTATCACTATATATCAAGATATAAAATGCTCTTTTTTTGTGTGTGGCACAATATATTCCATTTTAATTTCCCGCAACGACATTCATACGACACACGAACACTAAATTGGTACATGAACCGCAACGATATCTATCCGTACGATACACTAACACTAAATTGGTATATGAACATGTGTTGAATATATTGTACCACAACACAAAATAAAAAAGAGCATTTTGTATCTTATTAAATCTATGTTACCAGAGCACATATAGCGTTGAAATTTTGGATATTGCTATAAGGAACACTGATTGTTTATGTGTGAACTTTATTTTACGAAATATTCGTTGATTTTGAGCGTTATAGGGGCTTTAAAACATTAAATATATATAACATAATGGTCAGTCAAAAATAAAAGTATGAAAATCGAAAACTTAAATCAATCACAAAGGCATACGAAATAATCTGAATAAAGACGTCGTGAACCATAAGGAAAATAATATATATATATATCGACTTTATGTACAGGATCCTCGTTTGAAAATATATTNTGTGTGTGTGTGTGTGTGTGTGTGTGTGTGTGTGTGTGTGTGTGTGTGTGTGTGTGCGTGTGTGTCACTGGCCATACATAAACACATGCATACATAAGAAGAATTTCACTCCTGAAAATGTTTCCGAAGTTTTAATATTCATATATAAAATTGACTCAACATGTCACTGGTAGGCAAAGTTTTACTAAGTAAGGCATTTCTGAAAGTCGAGATAATATACACAGGTTCTCATTTGCAAAGTTTACACAGTGTTTATTTGTTTGACTTTTGCGAGCAATTGAAAGACAATCAGTAAACAGAACAAAATGTTTGGGAGTTATTTCAGCTCGACACATGATTTAAGAACATACGACTTACATGTTAAGAAGTGAACAAATTGATCGTCATCGTCATCAGTACTGTAGAGAGCTGTTTAGGTCATCATTATTATCGTGATTCCCCATAACATACGTAAAGCAAAACAGTAGATTATACATTCACAAATAGAAAGACAATTTATAAAGTCATAAAATACAAGGGCGATGCACTATTCTACATGTATATATATAGCGGTCGGTAAATGATTGCAATACAATGCTAAGGCATGTCAATTGATTTATATTTTGATATGCTGTGTTCATACACTCAAAAGTTGAGTAAAACTGTTACTGAAGAGCTAGGTTAACTTAGTTCAATTTGGGTTGGTTTGTTCAGCCCAAGCAAGGCCACATAACTGATAGAGGGACTGGTTATGAACTAATTAAAACGTCTTCCCCTGACTCTGATTCGAATTGTCGGTTATTGTCGGCGACTTCTGTTCACTGGTACAAAGTTAATACCGAGGTTTGGATCATTTTTACCCCCATCAGAACAGACTGACGTTCTTACTGCCTTTATACGGCGACCCAGGATGCCGTATGATTATCAAGTGCGCCGAGAGGTTGTCGTGAGAACGCATGAAGACGGCATCCAAGCGCCATGACCGCCGAAGGTACCTACGACCGCTTTTGACATGTTCAAAGTAAACCCCGAGGCTCTGCGTTCTAACGGCGTGCTGGCTAGAACGCCATAGGGTCGCCATGATGACGACGCAGACGTCGAAGAAACGCAGTGCAAACGTCAGTGTCGTAATAGACATACCACGAACGTAGAGAGACCACAATTATTTTGTCAAATCGACTGATACCAAACCGATAGTTTAGGAACGTACTGAGTTAAAAACTCGACCGTGATGGCATCTTCTTTTCCCTTATATGTGTGCGAGAATAGCTTTTTTTTAATTAAAGACTTGTGGGTGACCTCTGAGTCACTCCACCTTAATATTGGTCATGTTTGTTCCCTCCGCTTCTGACCTGCTTTCATTTTTGTTTGCCTTGACTTTCTTTACGTCTGGCTTTTTTAGTAGACTTTTTCACGACCCTCAGGAGCTCTGCCAACGAGCTCTGCCAACGAGCTCTACCGGTTAATACCGATTAGTACCGGTTCGGTTTACCGGTTTTGCTCTACCGGTTAGATCATACCAACTGATCATACGAAGCTTCTGCAGACCGGTGTTCTACCAACTGAGCTACTGAGGCTTCTGTAGTATTCTGTTCGAAACATTTATTTATCTTTAACATTTATATCTTAAATTCAAGGAACATGATACAATCTTTTATGCAGTCTAGCATCTGGTGCTCCTACTTCTCCTGATTCTGAGCGTGTGTGTGTGCGTGTGCGTGTGCGTGTGCGTGTGCATGTGCATGTGGGTGTGCGTGTGCGTGTGCGTGTGTATATTTTGAAGTTTTTAATAAGGCTGCATTATGTGTGGACCCACTTAATTATTTTTAAATTATTACATAATCATGTGAAGTATGGGGTTAAGTATAGTAAAATATTCGTTCAAAATAACTTAAAGTGACGATATTATATTACGATCATTATTGGAAGATGGTTTGCTTACCTTAAATGATAATAAATTGAACTTTCTCGGAAAGGTGAAGGACTTACTATCTAAATACGGATTTAATTATGTGTGGTCTAATAGCTCACAAATCAATGAGGCTTATACATTGTCTTTGTTTAAACAAAAAGTTATTGACGAATACTTACAAGAGTGAAACAGAGATATTATTAATAATAGGGTACTAATTTAAAAAAATAAATAAAAACAAAATCCTTTTTTGTTTGGGGATCATATTTAGAGACAATTTTGTCAAGAAAGTTAAAGTTTTATTTCTAAAACGCTAGTAGAACGCAGGGACGTGTTCAATAGGTGTTGCACTTTCATGTTTAATAAGTGTTATACACATGGACATTTAGATGTCCAGTGTATAAATTTCAACTAAATCAAAACAAATTAGGATATCTGAGAATGACAGACATACGAACGACGAATTCGTTTTGTATGAAACGACAATTGAAATCGTGTACTAGATTAATTAAACTTTTGTTAAAAATGCTAACTTGGAGAGATCACGGCTGTAAACGGGAGTATTTATATTTAAACATCTACGAAACATCTACGAAACAGATGTGCTAAACAGCTGTATGAGATATTGCTGAGAACATCTGGCAAACATCCACCAATATTTAATGGAATCTTAGTTTATAAATTTCTAGCAAACATCTAAACATCTTACAGCCAACTTCACATACCTTCTGATTTTTATTTTCATTTTTCGATTGAAGTGCAAGTAGTTGTGCATACGAATATGTACCGCTAGCGAGTACAATACAACACAATCCTAATTTTATCTTTTCTTTTTTATTTCTATGAAACTGAAACACTCACTCATTTTCCAAATAATATGTTAAAATTTGACAGTTAAAACGCACGAAATGAAAACGGTTGTATAAGTATGTTGTATATGTTCTTTCCCACCGATATAAGGCAGACAAATAAAAAGTGTATGCGTCCTTTTTGCAAGGATTTTCCGATTGAATAACAGCAAGGGTGCTTACTAGTGTAATAAATGTACACGTCAATAATGTAACTATTGCAAGAAGAATTTAGTGTTACTTTAACGCATGCGACAACAGACGGCCCAGGCGTCATTAGGCGCAATGTTGCAGACGTAACGCCTGGGACAGCGCATCCCGCCTAGCCCGCAGAAGATGACGTTACCGTCGGTGTCCCTCAATGGAAAACCATTCCTGCAGATCCGCGCTGAAAAGAGGAATACTTACAACTGAGCTCCTCCGTTTTGAAGTGCAAAACGAACACGTTCTGTTTATGAATTTAGTGGTATAAAATATCAATGAAGCATAATCACTTAGAAATGATCTGGTAAGCCCTGTAATCGACGACAATTGGAACTTGTAGACAGATAAAAAAATGGTAAAGGAATAACACGCGCGGTGAAGATAACATGGAGATCATATTATGTACAGGTAATAACTCGCATGGTAGGTTAATACGAACAGGCAGACAACAGGTGAAAATCAACGATGGGACAGATAACCAGAAGTACAAAACCCATGGTGAAGATCATCGAAAGAGCAGATAAGCCGAACGAAAAATAAATGTAAATACATTAAATCATTAGAGCATGTCAAGGGTTGAATGAACAGTTCGTAAGACATTAAAGCGGTAAGACAGACAGGGTGTATTTCAGATAACCTGAAAGGAATAACGTATGTATTACAATAAACCGGTGAAATAGGCAGTGTGTATTGCATGTTACTGGTAAAGTAAACATTATGTAATGTAGGTAACCAATAAAGTAAGCAAATTGTACTGCATATAAATGGTCAGACAGACATTATGTATTTGCATTTAACAGGTAAGGTAGAAAGTATGTTTAGCGGATAACCGGTAAGGTAGACAGTATGAATTGCAGATGCCCGATCAGGTAAACCGTGTGTATTGCTGATACATGTAGGTCATATAGTGGGCAGTATTAATTGCTGATAACCGGTAAGGCGGACAGTATGTATTGCAGATAACCGGTAGGGGAGACCGTTTGTATCGTAGACGAAAGGTAAGGCAGACATTGTGAATTGCAGATAAACAATAAGGTAGACAGTATGTGTCGCAGATAACAGGTAAACCAGACAGAATGTATTTTAGATAACCGGTAAGGGAGACATTATGTATTCGAAATAACCGGTAAGGCAGACAGTTCGTATTGAAGACAACCGGTAAGGTAGACTGGTAAGACAGACATCGTGTAAGACAGATAACCGAGACTTAAGATCACCAATATGGCTGCTTACTGGTAGTGAACATAAATGTAAGAACAAATAAGTGTATGCTATATATCAGGTGATGCCAAAAGGCCCAATCGGTAGACAACTTACCAAAAGGTTGGCGATAACGAGTATAGAACTTATAGTTCATCGATGTTTGGTTGTTCATATAAAAGGATACGTGCTAATTATACAAGGTTATGTACTCACGACAACAGACAGCAAACTCATCCACAGGGGAAGTTTCACAGTAATAGTTTACAGGACATGATACGCCGCCTAAGCCGCAGGATACAGAGGGGAGCGGGGAACCAACTGGGCATTGAGCGCTTCCGTAGTCCACGGACACTGTAAGAAATAGGTTCAAAAGAGTAATAAAAATAAAAATAAAACAAGATTCGTTACTCGCTACTTCTTTCTTTTTTTTTATTCACTTTTTCAAAAACTTATGTGTCTAAATTAAAAAGATTGTGCAGCCTTTTACCAATTAATTATATTACTATGTATCATTTCCAATAATTGTATGATATATTAAATTTTTGGTTTACTATGTATAAATGTATAACGAGGTTTTTGCAATTGTGGTACCCTGGTGAATTTTAGAAGTGTAGTTCTTTAAATGTATATTAATATATAGAGTTTATTATGAAAATCCATGCCTTCTGTCAATTAAGACAAACGTTTTTAACAAATTATATTTGTTATAACAACATGACATTAATTCCTGAAGTACATGTTGTATGTATTTATTATAAAATTTACTTACTAGCAATAATCACTAGCAACATTAGAATATTCCTCATTTTCTATTTTTGATGTGTTCGCCTCTGGATAAAATATGTGGTAAATGTACACGTGTTCCTCGGTAC
This sequence comes from Dreissena rostriformis, assembly GCA_007657795.1. NCBI lineage: Eukaryota > Metazoa > Mollusca > Bivalvia > Myida > Dreissenidae > Dreissena > Dreissena rostriformis. The sequence continues at coordinate 40,736 of VMBQ01005352.1, read as the reverse complement.
ATTTACATTTTATCGACAAGAATATGACAGATTGTGGTGTTGCACACGTTCAAGGCTTGACAGCATGATATAATCTTATAAGCAGTCTAGCATCTGGTGCTCCTACTTCTCCTGATGCTGAGCATGATATTCTTATGGCTTAGATACAAAAATATAGCTGAAGAACTAGTGGAGCAGCACCATCGAGGTTTGTAGACCCTTTACCAAAGTATAAACAGAAAGTAGTCGATGCTGCAAAAAGACAGTAAAGCTGACAGCGCCACCAGGAAAAGTATAAAAGCTTTATCATATATCACTTTCCGGAAAAAAGTAAGTGTAACTAGATAGTTCAATTGTGAATGTAACTCGCGCTCAATTTTTACATACGCGCTTAAGAACAAAATGTAGCGCCTTAAATGATCATCTCTTTAGACGCAACATAATTAAATCTCCTCTATGTCTATGTGGACTCCATGAAACGCTCACGATGTTTTCGAGGCACAGCGGCAAGACAGCGCGGAAAGGGGTTGGTGCGGATGGGCAGTGAAGCAACTGTTTGATAGTTTTAGTTTCTCAGATTCATGATTTTAATTAATGACATTTGAGTCTGTTTAAACATTTGTTGCAATTGATGCGGAAAGCGCACTAGATCCGTTTTACATTTAACGAGCTTCCAATATGCTACAAGAACAAAAGACTTGTTTCCATGCACAAAACTTGTTCTGGCTCAACGTCGTTAATAGTGTAGGTAAACATCCGAGTATTCATAAGTTATGAGTTATTTTGCGTTTAAGTGAACAGATAATACTTACGCTTTTCAGAGTTGAATGAAAGGGACATAGTTTACAACAGTTCAAGTGATTGCTCTACCAACCGACATGACACCTTTATAATGAATATGTTTACTTCCATTGGCGTGTTGAATCCCTACCAAAAGTTCTTTTGATCTGTGATACATAGGCTCATTTTCTCGACAACATTCGCACCATGCCGGCGAACTGTCGGCAAAAAAGGTGGACAAAGTTGACGACCCACTGACCAAGAAATCGTTTTACGATCGGAATTTATACCGAAGTTGACGATATAAAACAACTGAAGAAAAATAGTTTGAGAATGATGGTAAAAGAGACGCTAGTCCTGTATATATTCTTGTTGCACACACTGAATTACTGGCTCGGCATAGATCACGTTGATATTTTTTCGGACACGCATCCACACTTTGCATTATGATGCATGACGCTGCATGCCGTCTTACGAATGCATCTATATGTGATATTATTACAAAATGAATGAGATGAGCATGCTGATTAGAATAAAAAATGCGTAAGTGACCCGATAATAATTTGGCAGTTACAACCCAAAGACAATAAAAAGATTTAACAAAATAAAAACGATAAGCCAACCTATATACAATAATTGTGATGATTTATAAGTGGAAACAAATAACTGTTTGTGCATTTATCAAAATTGCAAAATGTGATGTCATTGAGGGGATAGATCATACTATAAAATAATTTAATCTGAGATTTGAGATTTCATAAAAATACAACCAGTGACAAGTTGACAATGTTCATTGAAGATGAAAAATTGTTTCCACTTTAAAGTACTTTATTTACTTTTTGGAAAAAGCTTAGCAAACCTAAATATCATTTGCGGCGTTAAATGTATACCCATTGTTTATATACAATACGTTGATTTATGATATAATTATTAAACTGCTATCAATATTGATACACTTTATTTTGAAAATGAGCGATATTGTACATATACAAATTAATAAATATACAATATTTAAATTGTGGGTACGGTACTAGGTCAGAATTAAAATAATAGAACGACGGATAATTATACTTCCGTTTAAATAATACAATTGTTGTAACATTCCATTTGATATCTCTCACTTTTGGATGTTGTATTTAACTGTATTGCGAATATATTTAATCGATATTGGGTTTTAAAATACTGTAGAATAATATATGTATTTTGTTGTAGTTTTTTCTTCTTCTTTGAATTAAGCACTTTTTTAAAATCCCTTAGCATGAACAAAGTGTTAATGTTTGTTAATTGCATTTCATTCTTAAGTAAATTTTATTCAAATATCGAATTTTATTATTTTAGTATATGAATTTCGAATAACACAAAATAAAGTTATAACTTCTTTATTTTACCTTTCCTTTGCAATAACAAATGACTAGATCATAATTATGGACTAGGTGTAAGAACAAAATTTTAGTTGGAGAGAATGAGCCACAACATCAAAGATACGAAACTTAATGTAAATCAGGAGTGATTAATTCCACAAGTGGCCTTCCTGATTTTAAGTAACTGACAGTCTATGCAAAATTATTATAAGCAATAGTGAGCAAATCCGCAACTTAATCGCAATGTTATCCAAATCCGCAAAGTTCCGCAATGTAAAGCAATTCCGCAATATGCAAATCCGCAATGTAAAGCAATTCCGCAAAGTGACTAACTATCCAGATAAAAGCCAAATAAGAGCTGGGAGTTACCTATATCCGAGCAAAACCCCTCTCCACAAAAAACTATTTTTTGCAATAAACAAATTTTTTGTAATAAACAGAAGGTAACCACCCAAGTATGGATTTATACTCAGCGTCCTAAGACAACCGGCCACACAAAAGTTGCACCCTCAGAATTATAATAATATTGAAATTTTGAAAAAAATTGCCTACCAAAGGAGACTGTCAGCTACTTGAATTTTTCCGCCGCGCAATAAAAGTTTGATGTTGCGACCTTAATAGGCAAGAGTACAACAATTTATGCATGTAGAATAAGCAAAAGGAATTCAAAGCATGATTAAAAACAATATTTGCAGCACAACAACAACAAGGACGACATCGACCTTAAAAGGTTAAGGACGCATACAGAATTTACCAAAAGGAAATCATGAGTATAAAAACAACATTTGCAGCACAATAATTAAAAAACAAGGATAAAATCAACCTTAACAGCATAAGAATAGGAGCAGAATATATATAAATGAATGTTCTTCTGCTTTAATATAGTTATAAAGGCAACACAGTTCAGTGTTGCCCAATGTTCGTTATGGATTCCACATCGGCTCACAACACCAAATCATGTCAATGGTGACGGCTTGCTTGTAGCAGGACGAGGCAGGAACAAGGCGCTCGTCTGGGCACGGTCACAGAAATACCCCAGGAAGGCTGGTAAACCGCTGATTTGGCTAGGTAACAGCTTATCAGGATCAGTACTTGGTGGGAACCTGGGACAGCGTGCACGTGCTGATTGCCAGTGGAACTCCAGTACAATTGGGTTGGCGCTGCAAATATACAGCAAAGACAGACCAAGCAAAAGCACTCCTTTCTTGCAAAGTTATCCAAAATGCATAAAGATTCAACAATACATATGAAGCAAATTATGCATAAATCCTAGCAAAATATACATTATTCCTAGCAAACAGGGTGTGGTGGGTGGTTTTTGCAAATAAATATCAAAATACAACAAGATCCTTCCAGCGCTGGATGGAAAAGGAAGTGGAACAGTCTATTATTTAAACTGTTCCAAATACCAGTAACGAATAATTTCGTCGTTGTCAGCTGATTTGTTTACATGCCGTAGTTGTAAGAGACGAAAAAGTTCGAAACTTCAACAAAATAACCCGGTTTATTTTTAAAACAAATAAACCACATTATTGTCAGCAAAAATGATATTCCTAAACAGTAGGTCATAGTTGTGTTTTATTCGGTATAAACATGGTTGTATTGCGTTAATAATATTGCATCGTTCATCGTGTTTGTGACTCAATAGAAAAAAAAACAACTAACATCAATATACAATTTTAAATTTAAATTCAGTCAGTAAGTAGGCACTATTGGCTGATATATTAATTATACAAAAGTGCGGGTATGCAATTATGCTGATATACCTATATATGATAGTTGGTTTTTGTCAAATCACACGTGTTTGATACAAAACAAAAACACTTACATCATTGCTATGAAGCCGGTTTAAATTAATATTATGAACATGCGGAATGTAAGCTCAAATATACAAACGCACACCTTGTGTTCCCTGTTTAACAGCACCGATAATAACGATGATTGTCTGAAGTATGATCTACTGACTAGACGCCAATACTCCAATCTATATATTTACTAAATTAGGAAAATAGTTTTCGAATATTTGGTGCGGGACCGAATATTCGGATATTCGTTGACATCCCTAATATTTAGCCTATTACGGTACACATTGTATAATTGCATACGGCGCATGCGTCTGGTCCGTTAGCTTGGATACAATTTAGATGTGAAATAGTGTAATGTATGAAACAAGGATGAAGCCATGTGTACGTAACTCGAAACCACACCGTGTTCGGAAACGTTTACGAGCATGCGTACAATTTAAGTCTATTTACGAATAAAGCTGTATTATGTTAAAAAGTCTGCGTTGTTTCATATTGCTTCATTTAATGCGTTTTCTATTCTTTTGGGTATGGAAATAAACCCATTAATCCGATTGCTCATGCCGATGCTTTCTACATTAGGATTACCAATTGCTTATCAATTACATCGTTGCGGCCGTGGAAGTTTTTTATCGTCAGAAATGTTTTCGTTACCAAAAATGGAAAGCACAACACGTGTCTCATATTGAAAATATACTTTTCATAATAAGACATTATCGCGTTCTTACATTGAAAAGGGCAACATTCCAAGCTGTCTTAGAAAATCAGGAATGTGGAAATATTGCGATGCGCAAACAAATACGAGTAAAGGTTTGATTAGACTAAAACAACAAACTGTTGGATACATTACAGAAGCACAGCTGACAAATAATTTATCCCTCCCATGCAAATTGTAAACATGTTGATGTTAGTAAGTAAGTTAGTCAGTTAGTTAGTTGGTAAGTTAATTATTTTGTACGTTTGTTTGTTTGTTTTCATGTGTGTGTTTGTGTGTTTTGTTTGCTCGTACGTTTGTTCGATCGTGTGTTTGTTCCGTTCTTTTCTTGTTTGTTATGGTAAAATACATTAATTCAAGTGCATTTTAAGAACAAAGCCGTTATGTTATATACACATTTCAGTGTGATGGTGTTTGTACATTCCTTTTCTTCTATTATTATTTCATGACATCATGCCTTTTTTACATTCGGGCTAAAGCCCGAGCGTCAATAAATATGTGTTTATCGTGTCAATTCCAATTTCTTTATTATTGTGTTGTTATTAGGGTTTTCCTTTCACAACAGGACCGAAATTGCTTGAACGACATTTGTAATCACGAACGAAATTGTATCAGAGTTTCTTTGAAAATGTGTCTAGTATACGGTTTTCAATGTTCAAGTTCAAGGCCTATTTGGCAACAAAGTTCTTTGCATTTACTTTGTACTTCGGTAAAGAAATGTAATAATTGTGCAACAAAGTTTGATTTCGTGGCCATTTCGATTACTGTATATATATAGTCCATATGTTGTTTAATAAGTCCTTCCGTTCCATAGATGGTGAGCATTAAATATAGGCATATGTTATTTCTTGCTTTCGTAGATGACAAACAGTCAAACAATATGCGCAAACAATTATTTTAATAGAAATCGTATATATTATTTACGTAGAAAAAACCTGTGTACAATACAGGTTTATTACTTGAGAGTTCGCAAAAAAGTTTATACATTATGTATGATTTGATTATTCGCGCACCCGTTTTACCCACTCCCCCAACAGGTCTCCCTGGGCAGCGGCGTTTCTATTGGTCGGCCCAGAGATGTCGTTGTTCTGGAATAATATTTAATTATGTATGTATAGTGTAAGAGTTTGTCGTTTTGTGCCTATTAATTTAAACTGGTATATCGTTGTTTTGTCATGCATTTTATATAAATGCCCTTTTTCATTCATTCTGCATGGGTGCTTAAACAAAACATAATTGAATGGCCTCATGAAAATATAGTGTACACTTATATTAAAATGGGCGCATTATACTTTTTGTTCGGTGCTAAAATAATGAACAGCATTAACGAATAGTATGCTGTCCTTTTTATCCGATCATTAATGCAATTTGTTGAACGATCATTTATATCCTCGTGCTTCCATAATACTTATATCGTTTCATATGCATTAATCCAATCACAGTTTCTATTTGCGTTTTAAGATGACTGATCAGTGATTCGTTGTGCAAACATACAAAATATTAAAAACAAATGCCAGCGAAATCTTCCGTAGAAAATCGCTTAACAAACCAAATGTCTGAAGCGAATTCTTTAGAGACAACGTGTGCATATAATCTCTTTGATGGATGCATTTAATTGTAAAAGCGCACATAGTCCATTTCATGTGAGATAAAAAAAATCGACAATGCCTGAGCGCTATACATATATGGGATGGAGAAGTAAAGTAATTGAATTGGGCATGTGGTGTGTTGTATCTGGAAGCACATTCTCTGGTGGGTGTTTATTGTGTTATTTATTTAGTCTTAAAAGGGTATACTTTAAGTTGTTTAATAAAATTAAAATTGCAAAAAAAAACACATATATTTATTTTACATAAGCTTTGTCGTTTCATTCAATTGAATTGTCCCATTACAATATTGGCAGTTACAGTGTAGGGATTTTACATAATGTGAACGTTTAGTAACATTAATTTGCATCCGTGTACCTGTTCATGAAAATGTAACCCAATAACTTATCTTCCAGAACGACCATTAATCATGGGTCAAAAAAGTTATTCGTGACCGTATTGAGTATCTGCCTCATGGGAGTTATGGGAGGGGTTGACGAGGAGCCAGGTTTGTATGCGTCACGAACTCTCTGTTTTAAATGCATGTAATTTGTAATCACACGTACACGCGTAACGCGCGTCATACTGGTTCATGTTGTTATTATAATATTAAACGCCACTGTGTAAGTTAGTGTTGAGTGAAAGAATCAGAGAAACTAGACGTATGTTTCAGGATACATTACATTCTATGCAATGTATGTTACATTTAATCGAGAGTTGACTGCAAAACCTACCACCGAAAACAGGTAAAAGCGTCTGATGATGTATACGTCGATCCGCGGTTTTTACAAACAAAATCCAGCAAGAGGTATATGCGATTCCTGTTTCTTTCATTCACACATCTATTTATTTTCGTTTCATGCAAACCGTGCGATTACAATTATTATTTGATTTAAACAATACTATATATCATACGTTGTGTATACATGTATATAACGTGTGATCTGTGTGCGCTTGGCTTGTTTAACAGTCAGATTAAAAATGTTGACCGTGAACCAATGAAAGACTTCCGGGTATAAGTCCTGACTATAATGTGACATGTATATTCTCATTCCGATTGTATAAACTTGTGTACGATACAATAACCGTAAAAATACGCGGTACCGGCTGTAGTACCTACGCCTCTGTGGTTTGGTTAACAAACGACATTTCCAGTTACCACACTGTCATAAACTGTGAACGCTTGTTAACAATATCGTGACACTGTTCTGACCCTAGCGACAAAATCGTGAACATTTTAGGATATGTTTAATCATGTTATAATACAAAATAATTGCGTGTTCCAACTCTCAAAGCGATGTAGGCCTTTTGATAATTTAAATTTGGGGACTGTCAGCGATTAAGAACGAGAGTTTCAATCGGGTATGTGAGACCAAATCGTCAGCCTTATTTGTGAGATCCTAATGCGACCTGCCAATTCGTTTTCAACAATTTCCGATGAGGCATCTCATATGTGTGATATGTTCTTTTTATTTCAGCCGCCCCCGGTATCCCGTGCTACTGTAGACTCTGGCAATGCAGATGGAACGAATGCGATGTTAGAGGGTGTGGTGTGTCGGGTATGCGTAGATTGTGTTGTCGTCACTTGATTCCAGTCTGCGACAACTTTAAGGTGAGAATGCTATTTATTGAATGTGAACTGATGTAACTTTGATATTGCAATATTCTTAATATTAAGATTGTAGGGTGTGTTGTTGTTTTTTTTTAAATTATATTTGAAATTTATTTTCAATACACGTGTTTCCACCGTTTAGTAAAAGAAATCATCAAACTGGTGAATAATAATTAGGAATTGCAATGACTGTATAAGTATAACTCGGAATTGTATTACAGTGCAAACTAAGTTAAAAAATTGCGTTTTCGGAAATGTTTGTTTTAAAAATGGTACAGGTCTTCTGTTTAAACACTTTCTTCCGAAGCCCAGTTTTCTGCAGGTGTACGCATTTCAGAGCGAGTAATCATGTGACAAACAAGCTGGCGACGTCTATGCCGAGACAGGTTTTATTCGCCGTTGTATGCCCTTTATTACTTGTTTTAATGGTTTAAATGCCACTCTCTGTCCAGCCATATCAGCTAGAAAGTGATTTGCGTTTATTTTGTATTAAAATTCACTCGCTGCGAATTTTATTGGTGGAGCTGTAATTAGGTCACCCCGCTTAGAAATTTCGCAGCGAGTAAAGTCGAGATATAGAACGACTATTATTACAAAATAAGTTATAATGACTCTCTTGCTGATATGGCTGGAAAGTGAGCGGTATTTCAATTTTTTTTAAAAGAAATGAAGGGTATGAAACAGCGAAAAAAAACTGTCTCGGCGTGGACGTCGCCAACTTGTTTGTCTCGTTATTACCCCCTCTGGCATTTAGACAAGACGAATGCTCGTAGAAGTAACATGACACATATATTGTATGCAGCAGTTTTCAGAAGATGAACTATTCATCATTGAAATTAATCCAGTCTTGCACAATCGAAAAAAAGGAAACTCTAGAAAAAGGCATTGAAAGTGGGCCGTATTTTAATTGAACACTTTTGGCATTGATTTCGTGCAATATAGCATTTCATTATACACGCAGTTGTTGCCGTTGTCAGTAATGATATCCATGGAGATTACACCGATTGAAATATATATTCTATGTTTATAAGCATTTATCTTTAATTTAACCAAAAACATTTATTTAATTGTTTGATTCGAGGGCAAAGTGGTTATTGTTATATTATTTTTTGAAGGTCAATAATGTTCAAACGTACCATCAGAAAAACGCATTAGTTTGATTAAGTATTGTGCTTATTCTCTATACATGTGTAGATATAATTAATAATTTTATGAATGAATTGTGTGTTTTCCTTTTTCAGAAATGATTCTTGAATACCGTTGCGGATAGAGTATATCGAACGCAAGCACTGACGATGTCTATCTAATAAAACATTATTTTGAGAACGAACCTGTTAAACCTTTTTGAGTAGAATATTAAATAAACCAGAGCATCTATGCGAGTTTTTCTCATTAGTATAGTTGTATTATATGTATAGTTAAAATTAATAAAATTGATTCCTAAATGATTGAAGATACGTTTACGGGATAAACATTAGCAAACAATGTGTCATTAACTGCTACAGAATGACGTTATAATCATATTTAAATACAAGTTTAAATTCTAGGTTATGGTTATGTCAATTTTAAACTTATGATCGATGAAACAGACCTCGGATACATCCATACTCATGTGACTTTGTGAATATCAGTTATTCACCCAATGGTTACCCCCAGTGGCAATTTGGAAATGCATCTGAGAGTATCAACTGCAAAATTAAATGTATGGGTAAAAACACAAACAAAAATTAAATAAATCATTCATCATTTCAATGAATTTAGGAAGTGACTTTAGTCATATGTGCGTTGTATGTCTTTTAGGTTAATTTAACAAACATGTAATAAACATAAATACATACAGAAAAAGTCCGGTTCTTTTACTGCAATCTATGAAAATAATGAAAGCGTTTATAAACAAAGCCATTAAAACACTAATCGACAAGAAGCGGTGGTATTCCCGACGTTACATGTTTGCTTTTTAATCTCCTGCCGCGAGTCTTTACATGTTTTCTGCCCATTGAAGGAGTTGCATGTCTCAAATGTTTGTTCGTTGAGACGATGTGTATGAGCGTAACCTACCAAACATGGCTATATTGGTCAGATATGGTCTTAACCTGGGCGTGTCCATATATGATAGCCCACATTGGTCCCATATGAGTCCATTGTGGACATTTCAATATGGGTCCCAGATGGGTCCATTATGAACATTCCAATATGGGTCTATACACATTTAAAAATAAATTATAGAGATCATACTTATGACGCCGCAAAAGACGCGCGTAACTTGAATCGAACGAAACGGTAAATGTTTTTGTTTTTCACTCAAGTACTCTTATTTTTGAAAACTGACCAGCGATATCACACATCATCCAAACGGCCAAATGGCAAGTTCAATAATTGCTCGTATTTAATGCAAAAAAGTAAACACCGGATATCAGTATAAATGCTTATAATAAATGGTAAATTTTGCCTGTTCAACTTCATAATAAATATACATGAATGATCAGAATAGCGTTCCCTCTGTTTGATTGGGTCAAACTTAAAATATTTAGATTTGTACTGCAAATTAAAAATGGAAAGGTCTGCTGAGTTAAGGCTATTCGATGAAGAGGTTGAATGATGCTTAACGTTTCATCTTTATTTACCACTAGTATTAGAATAACAGTGTATATTAAGTAATCTAATGTATTTATCTTAACTGAGGTTCACTGATGACCTCATGATAAAGGAAGCAATGCCCGCTGGCGAAACAATACAAAATGAAGAGGCAAGAAATAAATGCGGTACTGCAGCTGAAGAATAGTGTTTATAATATTAAGACATTTGCAAGGTGTGTGTATGTAAGAATAAATGTAACGTTTATGGTAAAAAATATGTGCATTCCTTTAAAGTGACATTTCGCGGATATATATTCGCAGAATCGTAAGAATGTGTTTTGTTTGAGAATATCCCTGAAAATCCGGTTAAAATCGGTAGAAAACAAACAAAATTGCGATTTTCATTTTGGGGTTGAGTACGGTAAAGTACGAAAACGACCTTATTAATATTCATGATTCGACACGTTAATAAAAACCTAAACATACAAAAATTGCGGATACGGGCGAATTTAGCGGAGAGAAGGTAAGAAAAAATGCAATTACATCTGTTTCAGACGGAAACTGAGTTGCAACGGTAGTTTTTGCCAAATCTATGTATTTATCTTCCATATGCTAATAATGTTTAGCGAAAGCTAAATATAGAAATAATTTGTATAACTCGTGACTCTGCAATGATTTTCGCCTATTGCATGTATTTATGATCATTTATATATTATTTTATCGATTCAAAACCGATTTTGACCAGGTTTTCGATGTCAACCTCAATAAAAAATATATTTCAATGAGTTTAGGTTAAGTTTATTTCTCGCTTTACGATTTATATGCAAAACAACAATCTATTCCGTGAACTGTCACTTTAAGATTTGGACCTCTAATTAAATACTGGAGTTAATACAGGTTTTCTGAAAAGAATTACAAACGTCTTACAAATTAATAATGCCATGTAAGAATTTCACTAAAACGTTAAGCCATTTCCTGGATAAATGTGTTGTACCAATATGCATGTTTTTTTTAATGCATTTCTTTCTTAACCAACAGGCACTTTTTTGCTAGAATGTATTGTGTGATAATTAATAGTTGCTTGTGTATTTTTGATGTGCATAAAAGGATGGGCATATGATGAATTCCACAAAGAGAGCTGGTATGATGTGGTTAAAGATGTTATCAAGCCGTTTGCAGGCACGAAACTGTTAAGGAGAAGATAATCGTTTAAAAGGAAGAAATAGCCATATTTGCAATATCATTTTTAGTGGCAAACAGTACAAGAAAAGTTGAAAGATAAACCTTAAAAAAATATTTACTCAATATTCCAATAGGTTTTGCATAGAAAGAAACATTATGATGCTCACGTGATAGTTTACTTGTTAAAAATGTGTAAAAACCTATGAACAGGCTATTTGCTATGTAACCACTAACATTTATTTTGCTTAGTTACTTTATCGAATATTTCATGTAACTCACGGGCAAAATATAATGATTATTACAATTATAACCATGATTCAAAAACTCAATAATATAATTACCTTTGTTAAGCTTCTTAATCGTTTTTTTTATGTTCTAGCACTTCATGTTTGAGTTTTGCCAAACTTAAATGTGACAGAATTGGGCTTTTTTATGTTTATTATTATAAATGTTACAGATAATTATTTTCCTAGACCATATTTGAATAAAGAATTATCTTATTATAGTGTTATACTTTATAAGTGTATTTCATAATAGGGACATGAATACACTTCGACAAAGTACTGATCTTATGGGGTTATCTGTCCATTTGTTATTGTTGCCATTCATTCCCCATGTTGTTTGCGTTACTCGTGCACAGTGTGTAGTTCATATACAAGACGTTACAATATATTTTTTAATATTGAAATATGTGTCCCATTTAGATTTTTTTGCTGGGAAGTAATTCATGCGTATTGATGGCAACATACGTAAATATTAAATTCTCGTAAATGAATGTTTCGTGTTTATAAATGACTTAGGCTTGGTTTATATGACATTTGTATTTCAAATTTAAAATCCGTTTTATGCAATTGACTATTATTTTAAGTTCACGTATATTCCGCTATTTCATCATTATAAATTGTAATGCGTATATTTCAAATTATATGTGTAAATGGCAATTCTAATGTACTAATGTCAATGTAGAAATTCCTTGTGTTTAATGTCAATTTGCAAGTTGGTAATAAATGAAACGATGCATATAACAATAAATGTTATTCTATCATTCATTCTATCAATTATTTTCTCTTTTGAAATTCAGGATTATTAGTACATCCGCACAATTAAATGTAAAACATTTGCCAATCAAACTACATTTGTAATGACAACTCAAGATCGTGTATGTAAGAAATAGAAAACAACAGTGATGGCCATATGACAAAATAGGGATCTAAACCGAAGGCGGAAGTCCATATTCAATGTGGGGCTGCCTAGCTCTTCACTATTATGCAATTGGTCCGAGGTGGGGTTTTATATTTGTTTATATTGTTCTGAACATTTTATCATGTGTTTCAACCAGTTAACAATGAACGATTTTAACAGCACGGTAACGCATAAACCCAAAATGTATAACACTCTGAGTAAGTCATCACCCGGAACATATTCACATATTGAAATATGTTTCCTGTAAAATGATATATTTGAGAAATATTTGTCTTAAATAATTGATAACAAATACGTTTCCATTGTTTAAGAACTCGCTATCGAAAAACAATTAAACGCTACCATATAGTGCAACGAAGCTGTGTGTAACCCGGTCGGTGACATCGGACGTCAATATTATTCCTCTATCGTTATTCACGATTATTTACCTTTTATATAAGATACAATACAATGGTTTACATTTTACTCTACGTTTGTTTGAATCGAAGGAAGGGAAGGACGTCCCAAAGGCTCTAATATTACCGTTAGCTCGATGAATGTAACACTTAGGTCATACACATATTATTAGTCTACTTCAATGGTGTATACATATAACCAACCTCACATTAACGCGCATCAACTATTAAAATTGAAACTTGGAGGCAAACCCCCAGCTATTGACCCTCCGGGTCGCTGGGAGTACAACTCGTTAATGCTTTGTTCGTGTAAACTCGCCGCCTGGAATCCAGGCCTCACTGTGATCGGTAATTGGTGAGCCACATAAAATGTTTTCTGGCATAAAGTAACACAATGATATACTAAATATGTCCCTTTTGCGCAAATTAAAACAACTTACGTTTTATGGTATGTTTTGCAAGTTTTAAACACATTCACTGTTCCAGAAAATGTCAACAGTTATGCAATGGAAAACGCCGAGATATTCCGAATTTGAAAGTGTTTCAATTTATGTAACACAAATATTTAACCCAAAGAAAAAACTACGATAAGTTATTGCTTGCGGTGTGTTAACACCATGTACTTATACACTTTAAGCAACGAAATCACTGCCATAAGAATGTGTCCTAATTCAAAAAACACATACACAACACACTTTCAGCTGCCAGCAAAAGACAATACCATCAGACACTCGGGTGGAAAAAATAGTGCAGCGTAACCTTTTGCATTTCCTTTGCTATAATCGTCAATTCAATACTTCCTGCTTTCGGTTTGAATATTATCAAGATTTTGTTTGGTGTATTTTCCACACAAGACACGCAATTTGATGTCGATTTTAAAAGGTTTTGTGTTTGTTGGGATTTAATAGGTTAATTGAACTCGAGTTTATAGACACTCTAAGCTGTACGTATAAAAGCTAAAAACATTCAACAAGAACTAATTAAGTGTTCAACAAACATGCCATTTTGCAATAAATGTATATCAAAACCGATGTATATATTAAATACAATTTTATTTAATACGGTCTAAAAATACCAGATATCCGCGCATTCTGGTCAGGAGCTACTCGGTCCGCAAATTACATCACGAAACTTGACGTGACTTTATCGCGGTTGCACAAGCTTTGCTTGAGCTACGTTGGCCGGATATGACATGAGACCCTTTTTCGAATGACGTGGGTCATATGATCTTGCTAACATGTGTGTGACTTTGAATGATATGTACAAAACGTATTTGACATGGAATTATTGTCAAGGCGTTGCACTTTGTCAATATTAAGAATGGCAGAGGAACTTTCTGAAATCGTTATTCATATTTAAACGAGAATTTGTTCAAAGACAAAACGATATAATTGCCATGGAAATTTAATTTGCGTTTTTCTTTCATATTTGTGAAATGGTAAAACTCTCTTAAACATTATAATATCACATGGTTATCTATTGTTCACAAACGGTTGAACAGCACTTACACTGCTATTGTCAATCCACTGATCTTATATAAATTAGACCAATGATCTTGAGTTATGTTTGTCTACCTCCGTGTGCGCGTAGGTGTTAAGCTATGTCAACCGAAAATAGGGCTGTGACGGGTACCCGAAATATCCGATGATATCGGATCCAACTTCAGATTCGCGGGTACGGTTCCACCCCTGGAAATTTCGGTTTAGAATATTAATTTTCATAGTTGTATGAAACCTAGCGCTGTTTTCACGAGTATTGTTTTTTATACAGACTGGTTCTGTTTAAAAGATAAAAGGCACATATAATAGTAGATATTAATGAACGAGTGACAGTCAAATAGCAGATTATTTGAGATCCTTCAGCTTTTACTGAATAAAGTACCGATTTTCGCGACATGTCGGGTCGGAAAATGTTGATATGTTATTTTTTTGTGAAAACAAACTTCAAACTGTCTGAACAATAAACAGTGAAGTGTATGTTAACGAGCAAACTATTTAGTGAATGAGTGTTAAGGTTTCGTTTTATTTTGACATTTCTAATTTGCTAAACAATGTTAAAATATATTTTTATTAGTGCTGTATTGATTGTTGATTTCCTCTGGTGTAGTAAATCTTTATCTAGTTGTTATTCTCCAGCTCTTAAGGTTTCTTACTTTCTTGTATTACGATATAATCTGTTTAGACCAACTAAAAAGTTAAACATATGTCAACAACCAGAATACCATTTGAAGTTAAAGAGTCATACATTGAACTGTTTGTGAATTGTTGTTGTTTTTTTTTGCTGTTAAACGAGAACTGTGTTATGTTTTGTGTTATATTTTTGTTTAGTTAAATTATACTTCTAAAATATTGATTTCTTTAATTTAGACAGAAAAGTATCATTTTCTCTTATCTGAGGGGGACGGATCCGAAAAACCACAAGAAACCTTATTTGGATTCGGATTTGGAGCCGAACAATTTTTTTGGATTCGTCACAGCCCTAACCGAAAATAACATTTTAATAACAGCTTGAATCTTTAAAGATAGTATTACTTTGAGTTTTGCTATTTTGAGCACTATCATCATTTTATTTCGATAAATGATATTTTTTCAAGATTATTTAACAGCGTTGTGTACACAACTGTAATGCATGTGGTCAATTGCTGGCATACTCACCTATTTGACTCGCCGATCGGCTAAAGCAAATAATTCTTAATGCTGTTGTCGTTGTTGTTGTGTTCGCATTTAGAAAATAGGGTTTGAGAAAACAATTACACGGACATAATTCAGCCGGAAAAAATCACAAGGGAAAAATATCCAATAGGAAAAAATCCCATGTTTTTTTCTTTTTTCAAACACAAATAAACGCATTGAAATCACGTAGATTGTTCATCAGGGAAAATGTAACATAAGGGCGGGGCTAACTTTGACCCCAATGGTATGACAAATACAAAACCTTGCGGTGTAAGAGATTTTTGTTAAAGGTTCCGCCACTCATAAAAATATTAATTTCGTTGATCACTCGTGAATTAAATGCGATAATATACCGAATATACCGAAACTAACTAACTAATGTCATATATACAATTGGAGAAACATTACTTTTATTTTCAACTTTGCTTATTGAATGAGGTGAACATGTATGAGTCGTCCACATCTTGAATGCGCGCGTTTATAATTACACCTAATGTAAAATAAGCAGGTGTAAACTAATTAGGCGAAAAAAACTATCTACCTAACATAATTAAAGTAACTTACAAAATAAATAATGCATAATACTGGTTTTACACAAGATTCGTGTTACAAATCAATAATGAGACATGAACACACATGCTGGTTGTAACCGGCTTTCAAAACGAAACTGCGATTTTAAAATGAATATGCAAATACACAGTTTGTGAAAAACTAGGATTAATCATTCACCTAACTAATAACTTAAAGCTACAATGTATAAGTTGTTTATGAGTGTAGCTTCGATTTGTAACATACCCTTTATAATGGAGTGGCAGATAATGAAAGTTATATCATTAAAAGTTTGTGAGGTAATGGAAGATATAGGTGTTACCCATGAAATGGTTAACCTTAGACGATATTGTTATTCACAGAACGAAACGCGTGTGAACTTGTATTGGAGTGACGTTGAAGCCTATATACGAGTAGTTGAGAGTCAAGTTGAAGGCTCGACTTGAAGGCTTGTTGTTCGCAATGCTGCTTTCTACAAATTGGTTCTCTGGAGCTAGCGACTAAACTTAACCTCGTTTCATCATTCAACAGATTTGACACTGGGCACCTTTTTTTGTGATAAAAAAGGCAGAATCTTGATGTTAAGTAAACCTGTCCTCAATGCCTTCGCAAATTACATTAGACCGGAAACTGAGAATACTAAACATCATGGCCCAGCTATAAGGCTTTCTGGTAGTTTTGTCCAACAAGAGTTCACATTTGCCTTATATTGTCCATCACTGCCGGAGGACTGCCGAGTACTATTTACTAGACCAAAGCCCGGGCATAGGCCAAAACAAAACACTATCACTAATGCAGAACAGTATGGAATGTTCCTTGTTTATCCCGGAAATATAGACTCTACTTATGATCGTTGTAATTCGATTTTTACGATTAAATTTACTTCCGAGTACTCAAAACTTCCGTGGCAAATGTCTACGAATATGATAGAACGTTTGTTTATGTTCGACCTGAACAAATTACAGATGAGGGCATACATTCTGATAAAGATGATTCGAAAGGAGTTTCTAGCGCCACGATTAGAAGACCGATTGAGCACGTTTCATATGAAAACTACTTTGCTCTTCACGATTGAACAGTTTCCGGAAAACATATGGATAAATGATAATCTTGTTCAGTGTGTCCTGTACTGTCAGAACACGCTGCGACGTTTCCTTAAACGTCGATATTACCCACATTACACCATTGCGTCGGTGAACTTATTTGAAAACAAACTTGAAGTCTTTGAAATGGACAGGTTAGCAACGGAGATTTTAACAATGATAAATTCGAAACTTGGATGCGTTGCAATACTACAAATGGACAACTTTGGACAAAGGTTGTTCGAGAAACTGCATGGAATAAAATCACAACTATCAACCAAAGAAGAAACACGTTCTCACATTATATGTGATGCATTCCTTAAAATCTATTTAACTCAAAGCTTTAATACACTTGTAGATAAAGTAGCAACACAACGTAGAAGTAAAATAGAGAACATTCTAAATGATCATTTAAAACGTTTAACCCTAGATTTAGCAAATGACAATAAATATCGTAACGAACGGGAATATACGTTGAATTATTTGTTCAGTATAAAAGCTTCGCTAGAGGCGTCTCAATGTATAGAAAATAATAGTGTAATATCAGACGCCGTTGATGAAATGTTCAGAGTCTCCTTACGATCCGGAAATATCTCTTGCTATCTCAGATACGCTTCAATGCTCGTGTGTACGCAACAATTCGAAAATGCCGAGTTTCTGCCTGAAGAATTATCAATCACCTCAGATATGGTCGAAGTCTCCCCATTCATTTTAGATTTTTTAAGGAGTTCGAAAAGCGTGCTAAATTAACCAACTCAAATTCACCGTCAGACATTATAAAGACTTGTTTCTCTTTTATGGGAAGAGTCACACTGTTTACCAAACATCTCGTGTATGAAATGTATCGGAGGGATGTTGATGTTAGCAAGTCAGAACAGTCCAAACTGTTATATGATTGGTGGCACGACAAGCTGTGATAAATGTGCGGCCGTTTTATAACTACCTTCAATACTTATCTTCAAGACATGCACTTTTTAAACAGGAATCCTTAAATAATATCGACAAGGATTTGGTATATAAATTAAATGGCCAAGACACTTTTGCGACTCATATAGAAACTACCCTAGACATACTCGGACACATTTATGAATTAGAGAATAATATATCGGCTGCATGGACTAGATATGCAAAATCTGTGTTTTATGTCCCAACCAATAATGCCACGTTTTGGCACTTGTTCCGTTTACTGGGATAGCAAATGTACGGATAATGAGGTGACACACCACAATATCACTTACAAAATGAGAATGTTCAGTGATCCAGCCAGGCCTTAAAAAGGGCGCACCACCCTGTCGCCCAAAGATTCCGTCCTGCCCCTTCAAACACCCACCACTCCTGTTTTGTGAACTTACCAAATTATAATACATCAAATTTGATTTAATGTTTCTAAATATTAACTGCCAAAGGACAATGTCAATTAATAGTTAGAAAACAATTAATTGAATCCTGACGTGTTTATCGTCAGATTATTGTATACAAAAAAAAGATAGTTCGAGACTAAACGATTTCTGCGTATTGTTGTGTATATTTACTTTTTGTTATCAGTTTTGTGTATTTTAATGTATACTATAAATGTTTTTCTCAATTTGCCTATTGCTATCCTTTTGTTATTTCCTTAATTGTTACACAATGACTTGTAAAGTTACAGAAGAAATAACATTCCACATATTTTAAGAGAGTTCTGAAAGATCCAAAAGATTACAAAAAATATTGCAAATGGTTATGTATCAGTATTTAGTTGTACT
Organism: Dreissena rostriformis; assembly: GCA_007657795.1. Lineage (NCBI taxonomy): Eukaryota > Metazoa > Mollusca > Bivalvia > Myida > Dreissenidae > Dreissena > Dreissena rostriformis. The sequence continues at coordinate 21,497 of VMBQ01005352.1, read as the reverse complement.
GATAATTATGTCAACCTTAGCGTATTTTTTATGTTAAAGATAGTTTACTGATTTTTATAACTTGGAATCATTATTAAAAGATGAGATATCAAATCGCATCGGTACTATTAATATCTTTCAGGGAACCATAACATTTACAAACAACTATTCGACCTGCAGTATTGTTTTAAGATGTAAATATACATGTATATTAAAGTGACTGTCTTCAAGCCACTGTACATGAAACAGAGTCGAACTGCCGAAAATATATTGAATAATCTTCGTGTATTTTGTTAACAGTCCAAACAAACAAAATGAAATACGAAAAGTATCTTTCATGGTTTTGGTCCAAGTTTATGACATTCGAATGTAACTTAACATTTTAAATATGCGACTGCAACATATAATTGTCTGTCACGCTTAAATTCCTTCCTGTTATATCATTTAATATCTATTTCTATAGAGAAGTGTTGTGTCAAATGCTGTGGCATAACATTGATTGTTGCTTTGAAATTCTGTTTAATGTTTATACATACTTTGAAAACAAAGAAATGAGTCCTGCCATTCAAACTTGTTGATTTTACCAAATATTGTTCCTGTGTTCTCAAAAACTAAGCATCATGTATAAAGACCGTTTAAAACCGCGAAAACTCCAAACAAACACACACACACACACACACACACACACACACACACACACACACACACACACACACACACACACACACACACACACACACACACACACACACACACACACACACACACACACACACACACACACACACACACACACACACACACACACACACACACACACACACACACACACACACACACACACACACACACACACACACACACACACACACACACACACACACACACACACACACACACACACACACACACACACACACACACACACACACACACACACACACACACACACACACACACACACACACACACACACACACACACACACACACACACACACACACACACACACACACACACACACACACACACACACACACACACACACACACACACACACACACACACACACACACACACACACACACACACACACACACACACACACACACACACACACACACACACACACACACACACACACACACACACACACACACACACACACACACACACACACACACACACACACACACACACACACACACACACACACACACACACACACACACACACACACACACACACACACACACACACACACACACACACACACACACACACACACACACACACACACACACACACACACACACACACACACACACACACACACACACACACACACACACACACACACACACACACACACACACACACACACACACACACACACACACACACACACACACACACACACACACACACACACACACACACACACACACACACACACACACACACACACACACACACACACACACACACACACACACACACACACACACACACACACACACACACACACACACACACACACACACACACACACACACACACACACACACACACACACACACACACACACACACACACACACACACACACACACACACACACACACACACACACACACACACACACACACACACACACACACACACACACACACACACACACACACACACACACACACACACACACACACACACACACACACACACACACACACACACACACNACTGGGCAAAATGCATGTGCGTAAAGTGTCGTCCCAGATTTGCCTGTGCAGTCCGCACAGGCTAATCAGGGACGACACTTTCCGCTTTTTATTGGATTTTTGCTAGAAAGAGACTTCATTTAAAAACGAAAAATGTCATAACAGTGGAAAGTGTCGTCCCTGATTAGCCTGTGCGGACTGCACAGGCTAATCTGGGACGACACTTTACGCACAAGCATTATGCCCAGTTTTCTCAGAACACGACACAGTGAATTATTGTGAATAATTCTTGATTCCATCTGTCCACAGGTAGGGAGGGTGGATCCACAAACTGCTGACAAGCGAGCAGGAATCCATCACATCACCAAAAACGTCTACATGCCCCGTAAAATGTACCCAGTTGAAGAGTATGACAAAACTGGGACACAAGCATGAGTGTCACAACATAACAGAGTGATGTTCCTTTATTTAGTGTTTTGTGTAAAAAATAAAGTGTTTTTTTTTGGTACATGGATTATATATTTTTATGAAAATATTGCAAACATTTACAAATCATTATATTTCTTTGCAATGTTTAGGAATATGGTTCAATAAATATTGCATAGGATGATTTATATTGTGTATCAAAATGTTAAAGAATTAATTTTCAAATGCACACTCTTTTGTTTAGGTTTTATATGACCTGAAGGTTTATTTTTCCTTGCGTTGTTACATAAATAATGTTAAATGATCAATATATCTGTGTTTATAAAATATATGGATTACAATCCTTTTCTAAAACAATAAAGTTTTTCCATTCTGAAACTAGAAGTTTTAAATTGCTATAATTAAACATGTACATTATACATGACGAAAGACAATGTTCTGTTATGTTTCTAACAATATTTTTCAATTTCTCTTTTGACTTTTATGTTATTTTTAGAAATGTTTAAAAACAAGTTTTTTTTTACTTATAAAAGTTAGATTTTTATAAAAAATATATATTATAGCCATTTTTCTGTGCTGGGAGTCTATAATCATAAATTCAGATAATGTTGTCAGTCAATTCTATGGACAGAATTAAGTTAATTACACTTGTATGGTGATTTTTTCCTCTTTTTTTTCATAAATAAAATTCATACAAAAATGTATGTTCAAGGGTCTAAACTTGGTATCCATATATTTGTTTTAAATTTTGTATATAATCTAGCAACCATTCAATTGAAATTTAAGTGTCCGCATTTTAAGCATGTAATTTTTATATTTATGTGATAAATAACAAATGATGAGTGAAGAGATATTTACTAAAATATAAAATATGGATGTAAAGAAATACTGACAAACAACACAATAATTGCTTAGGAATCCAGTAAGCATGATACTTATGAGCAACATACATGTTTTGTTTTCCTAAAAAAAAATCATTAGATTAAATGGTTTCAGTTAGTATATTGTTATATATTATTCATTCCTTTTTTATACACTTTTTGGGTACATTTAGAATTTAATGTGAATAGTCAATCACGATTTAGTTTTAAAAGTTAGTGATAATGTTTCTGTTTATGTACATGTTCATTTGGTCAACCTGTGTATTTACATTTTGCCAATTTAATAAATTATGTTTAATGTGATGTTTTAAACAGCATTAGTAAGACATACATTCACGTGAATGTTATGGATCTAGTCGTTTTAGCAACAGTATTTGTATAGCTAAATCCAAAGAATCTGCTTAGCATATATTTAAAAAAATTATATTAAAGGGCTAATTTTTGTATGTATTGGAACACTTTCTTTTATTTTACTAATTTCCTGAAGTATAACTCCTTTTTTGCTACTAGTATCACCGTAATTTGTCTGTTAACTTTTAAATATGTTGTGACAACTATCTCAATTTTAATAAAATCTTATTATGTTTTAATTCCTTTATTTTTACTTGGCATGCTATTATGAAATTACTATTTGTATCGTCAGCGTCATAATCTAAAATGTATTATCATATATGTTCTCTAATGTATCTGGGTTATTTGATTAACATGTTCAGTAAATGGCACTACAATGGTACTAGGAATAGTTTACACTGCAGGGTATAAGCCATAGCCAGAAATTAATTTACTTCGGATCTTGGCATATGATATAATTTACATTTTTGTATTTTATTGTAACAATTCACCACATAAACTCTATAATATGAGTTGATAGCACTAAGTTAACTTTTGAAGTTTGTGCTATCTTTTTAATTTATTTTACAATTAACACTCCGATTCTGATAAATAGAATCTTTAAGATTGTTTCTGAGATGCTTTAACATACTTTAATGCAGTTTTGTAGTTTGAGTGTTTGTATTGTTGTTTATGAGAATTCTGATGCGAAGTGATATTAATTGATTATTTATAGAGCTGTTTGAGTTGTGGTTGATGGCTTTATACACCGATTTCAGCATTTTATTGTTTGCGAACAAATTGTACTATTAGAACAGCACCTCAACATATTCGTGAATTAGAACTGATATATTTATTTAAACTAAGCTGATTGAAGTATTGCTATAAAATACAAATATATTTGGAGCAATATTTCGTTAGAATAAATTCAGGGACAGTTGGTTTAAAACACACACCTTTACTTATGTTATAGAACTTGTTGTTTTTACATCTGTCATCAACCAAATAAGCTGTGATAAAATTGTTGAGAAATGTGCCCTTTTGGCATTAATAAAGCTTTAAGTACTAACGGTCTTAGTTATTCTGCGAAGTCACACTGTTTATTGTACCTCATCCCCCCCCCCTTCTGCAATGAAGTTAAGGGGATATACCGGATTCACACTGGACATCCGTTCAACTTTTGTGCGTCCGCCTGTCTTTTTGTCGGTCCGTCAATCCGATCGTTCGTCCGTGTGTTTGTTTGTAGACAGAAACCTGTCTCACGAAGTTTTCAGTGCACAAAATTCAGCCTTCCATGCATTGTTCCATATGAAATGAAGCCGTGCACATGCAATTGTTATTTTCGTTCGATAATATTTATAACGATTGCTTCCAGTTTCAAACTTAGAACTTGTTTACTACATGATTCTTAAAACTTACGACATGCGGCGTCGGAGTTAATCGTCAATACTGTGACAAACTCTTGTTTATCTAGCACTCGTCACACACAAAGCTTGACAACTGTAACGATTTGTATTTAAGCCCATTTGAGCAGCGTCATGCGAAAATGGGCGGTATGCTACGCTGTCTGTTGTTAAGTAGCGCATGGTTTCGTGGTCTCATAAGCGGACAGGTTATCTCCTGACCTGATGACATAAGACCTATTTTCGCATGAAGCGGATCATTTATTGTAGCTCAATTGCATGTCTTTAATTCAGTGAGAAGATGTCCCTTTTCTTGCTTGTACGTGTGCGTAGGTATCTTGAGAATTAAAAACGGGGATCGAACCAGGGAGCTCCCTTGGGACTGACACCGTCGTGCTGTTTTGTAGGCTTGTCTTTCGCACTTTAACCCTATCTCAATACAGATTTTCTTGTTTCCAATTACAGGCAAAATAAAGAAACAGCAGCCAAAAAGCATTCACCGAAACGACTAACCTTATGGAACCTTTGTCGAATGACAATAAATTGATAGGGCACAATACTTACGACAGCAGACAGCATAGGCGTCCACGGGGGAGATCTCGTAGTAGTAATGGCTAGGGCAAGCACTTCCGCCGCGTCCGCAATGATGGTTTTGAAGAGGGGAACCATAGAAACATTGGCCCCAGCACGTGCTGACCAGGACTGAAACGGGCGAAAACGGCCGCTTACAGTAACATTGTACTACACCAACTTTGAATGTTAAACCTTATTCCAAAGTAAACCATATTGTATGCACGTGTTCGATGAAGACTGTTTGATTCTTTAAGCATATGCAAGCTTCACTCATTCATCATGGCTGTTTAATTTTCAAAACATAAGTAAGCTTCAATCTTTCCATGAAGGCCATTTAATTATTTAAACACAAACAAGCAAGAAGCAGTAACAGCAATGGGACTTGAAACGTAAAACATTCTTAAAACATATGTGCGCTTCAAATGTTCTATGATGATCTTATTAATATACTAGTAATTGAAGTACTGGTGGTTTAGTTATGAGTTAAAATTGAATGGAACGACTGACCATTGCGGGCTCACTACAACACATCAAACACACAAATATGTATTATAATGATTTTATAATGCATAATATGGATGTCAAAAATCCATGTAAGGTTACTTGTTATAAAATATCTCCAGAAGAAATAGAATTGTCCCATATGCATAAGGTAAAAACATCGCCATGCTAACACACCGTATGCCACAACCGAATATATTACGTCTAGACATGGTATA